>JAPZDV010000011.1:215113-233345 GCA_029814665.1 Acanthurus lineatus | reverse complement strand
TATATATACACTATATATATGGCCACGACCCCAGTATGTCGCATAATCGGGTGGGGGTTTTTTTTGGTTTTAAATGAAGTACTTTGGCAGTTGCAGCAAGTTAATGAGCAGATTTTTGTCAAAATTTTCAGTGTCTCTTGGCTCTCACGTGTCGTCACCTGCTTTAGCAGACCCAATACACACTCATTGAAAACAGCTCAAAAATTTCAAAAATTAAAAGACTCATACCAGTAAAGGAAAAAATCTGATATTCACAGGGAGTAAAGTTCAAGTCCAACTGAGTATTTTCCCTCTTTGAAATTTCTTAGTGAAAGTATGTTGGAGATAAATTTTTTTTTTGAAAATGGGCTATTTTGGGGATAGCTTCTCCATTCATTTTTTTCCATTTTTGATGGAAAAAGATTGGACATTATGCACAGTAGCACAGTACCCTTGAGAAAAGTCATAGCACCCATGACGTCATCATCATGCACCACATATATTTTTTGCTGATTTTTCCCTTGAAAACTGTAGGTTAAGAGGCGAGCCAAAAAATGTATGGAAGAATAAAAAGAGAAGGAGAGAAAAAGTATGGGGAATAGTGATAGGTTGCCTGCTCTGAAGCAGGCACCCTAATTAAATTGTTGTTACAACATGAAATCACTAGTTAAAAATTTCAAAACTACTAATAAATGTTAACTTGATAATCCATGTCTAAATGAATTAATAATGCATGTCAACTTGGACAGAAATTTTGCATTATAACTTTGGACATATGCCTAGTCGGGGTAAAAGGAGTATAAAACTTTTCCTTGCCAATATGGATTCCCCAGTTAGGCAAGTGATCAAGAAAAAATGCATAAGTCTGAGTGATCTTTTGCTTACCAAAATGGCATAGAAACAAGGAACAAGATACACCAAGAATGTTTGTGTCAACTAGAAACACAAGTGGACTTTCTGATTTTTGTAAGATTCTCAATTTGTATCTTGTATGCAACAAACTTTTCTTTGTAATTGAACCTTTCACAGCTCAGATTTTGAGCACCACAGATGTTATGAAGTCTGCAAAAGAGACCCTGCTCAGCTGATGGTAGCTGAACCAGAAGAGTTCAACCACTACACTCTATTGTCTGCATACATGGGGTGCAAGGCCCACTTCTGGTTTCACCAAAGGCATTTCTTGTACATTAAAGTAATCTTTGGCTCATAATTTTCATTTTTTTCACCTTTGTAAACTAAACACGAAAGTTAGAATTTATTGATGTAGGAATTCAGTTTTGTGCAAATGCAACTGATATTTAACGCTTGTCAAAAAAAATAGCATTTAGTTTTTCACCACTGACGTGGAGCATTGCCTGAACACATTACCTTGGCATCCTTTCACACCTGTGAGACTTAACAAGCCTGTCTGTCTTGTCTTTAAAAACAAGGGTAGGATATCAGAGTTCTTTATAGATCAGTAATAATTGAGTGATCTTCACAAAATCACCTGAATGGATTATGCCTGGGACACATGTTGGGCCCTCTTGCTTTTTGAAAAATACTAGACCAAAGCAAGAAGAAATTTAAAGAGTCAAAAACTGTCTTTACTCAAACTGCCATGTAAGGCCAGGCTGGACACATTTCTACACATGAATTCCCACATGTTCATTAATTAATTTCCCCTTCTACCATTCCCTTTTAGTCATACACTGCATTTATATCATCCATTTACCTCTGTGGCAGTGCTGGATCGTACAATTTCTGGCTCTGCGGGTTGGTCGCTGTCCAGGGGCCTTCGGGCATATTCTCTGCGGTGTTTGTCATCCACTCTTTTCAGGTACCATGTCCCTGGGAACAGATCTTCCACTGAGCCTTGAGGGACATAGCTAGCTGTATAGACAGATTAAAATAAGTATTAGAGCTATATGGTTGTATGCCACTGCCAACCATTTGGGTTGCAGTTATGATCCATGTCTGTCCAGACTTACATTATGTAGAGGGGAGCTTGAAGTGGTTTGATAAAAAGGTATAATATGAATAAGAGAGTTGTAGTTATTCCTATGTTGAGATGTATGATTCCAGCTAATAATTTTCAATGAAAAACAAGTTGACTTCACTTAGAGACTAGAACTTGTGATGATTACAATGCTATAATTACGTATGTTGCTCCAAAGTTTAGTTCAGTTTAGTTTATTATGTTTTTTTGTTAGGGACAATGTACAAAAGAAAACATAAATCTCATAGAGAAAAATCTTTGTACCATATTATAACAGTTTGCTAATTACCAACTGTGGTCCTTGGGCAGGCTGACGTTGAATATCAAATATCACAATAACCAAACAAAATATACATATCGTAACACAGCATATTTCATTCATATGCCATACAAAGACCACACATCAGATCAATAGATGCAATCCATGCATACACAGCATATTAATTCACCACACACACCTTCAATTTAAAAGTACTCATAGACAGCTAAACAAACATGAGCATGATTGTTTTTTCAAATTCCATTTTTTTGTCTTGTGTGAAAACAAGTGGAACTTTCAGGTCATTTAGAAGATTGTTTCATTCTTTTATTGCTCTGTATGAAAAGGAGGATTGACCATAAACAGATCCTCTTTGGGACCTCCATACTCTCCCCTTATGGTGGACTGTGTAGTACTGCTAGTGGTTTCTGAGCAGAGCTGGACAAAGCTTATCAAGGGAGGGGGAGCAGCATTGTGTATTATTTTTTTGGACTATACAGATATTTGAGTACTTGAAGTTTTCAAAGTTTAACATTTTTTATTTAGAGAGTATCTGACTGCTACAAATTTAAGTCAGTGTGGATGCTTCAAATTCTTTGAGGCAATAGGATGGACGCACTTACAGCCAGTGTTAATAATAAATTAACACAGTGACGGCAAGCAGTTAGACATTGAAATTAATTCAGAGCATTAACCATCTGAAGGCTTTTGCAGCTAGTGTATGGACTAGGTACAGGGTGTTAATTATTGGTGTAAAACTCTTTGAGAAGATTATGACCAGTTTAGAATTTGGAAGATTTTTTTTTAATTAAATAGTAAATCAAATCAATAACAAAATTTTTAGAAAAAAAAAAAGTAATGTGTACTGTTGGCCACAGCCTAATGTAGCGACATAAACAGTGAATAGGATGTCAATTATAGGCCTGCTTGACACAAAATATCGGTCAGTTTAGAGGTCCAGTTCTTACTACTTGTGTGTTACAGTTGCCACCGTGTGGTGGTCAGATGATGAGGCATTAAAGGACACTTATATATGAGATATTCCTTTTTTATTATTTATTTAGTACAATTATAATGTTGAGGTGTCTGTAGCCAGCTGATGACAATGCCTGTAGAGGTTTGGTGGCTAGACAACATAAAGGCTGATTAATGAAATTGTAGCCCATATGGACTACGGTTTTCACAAAGTTTTCATTATTAGTTCATTTTTGATGATCAGATGTTTCCATTTTCCCGTTACAATGCTTTAACTGAGTCTCTGTTACTATGGTTACCCACTAGTGGCTGAGCCAGCACAATAATTTGGAACAATGCTCAGACAATATGACTTGAACATCCCCAACCTATAACCCTTTTTAATGGACACCCTGCAGCCAATCAGAATTGACTATTCACTGAGACCATGATATGAAGTGTAATAGTTTAGATTATTTGACTGACAGTAATCTTAATGGGGAAAGCCATCCCTTGTCATTTTTTCAGATTGCAGTAGACTAAAAAATTAGCAGTTAGTCCTATATCAGATCAAAGCTTACTACAATACAGCATGAAGATTGGCTTGTAGTGTTACACATTGTGAATCATGTCAAGTTGACTATATTGGAGCAGTCTCAGTAACAATTCGGACCCCCATCTCCCAAGAAAACCCTTTCCATGCCTACAGCACCTAGAAAACTTATTGCTTTAGGAAATTTTTAAAAGCTTTTTTTCCTACAGACTTGTCTGAAATGCTGATGATAAACTATTACAGTGGCTTCCACAGAATCACACATGAGCAGCAGTGACAGAGGAGTCTTACCTAAGTGGTGAGTCTCCTCCCTTAGCTTCATGTTCTCTTCAAAGACAGCAGGCGATACCCTCTTTCTTGAGTCCAGTCTGACCTTTAGGTCACACAGGCTGGACACAAGTTTGTCTAGACCAGATCCTAAAACAAACAAACAAAAAAATTGCTCAAATCACATGAAGAACACAATACCTTTGGTTTCTACAATTTATGGTGACTATACATTCTGATTTCATCCATATTACTCAACTCTATTGAATTATGACTTATTTACCAGGTGTATGGTCCTGTGTGACTCTGAGAGAATACAGAGTAGCAGCAAATCCTGAACCATAGGAGAAAACTCCAATCCTCTGTCCTGCTAACTGTGAAGGTGTGTGTCTGTAACAGAGGCAACACAGATTATCTTTACAGAAAACAGAAGTTTGACTCCATTGTTTCAAGTTAATTAAATAAACCATGCCAGGTTATCTTGGAGAGTATTTTGCAGCCCAGATGTGGTTGGTGTGTGGTTATTGGAAAATTAAGGCACAATTTAACCTGCAAGAAACTGCAGTATAAATAATCATTGTTTCAATATCTCATCAATAACCTTACAAAAACACTTAGCTGCAGAATATGTAAAAATAAAATTTGACTTTAAGGCGTAATTTAGTTTCAGATTTAATGTAGGATAGGTATATATCTTTATAATTGGTAGTCTGTGCGAATGGCTAGAGTTGTAAAAAGCTAGACAGGAATGTCTATGTTCTTCAGCGACTTTTGCTGCCCAGAGTGTGGTCTGTTGGGCTCTGCTTCCACTCAGATCACAGTACACTGCCAGAGAAGATGACAAAATGACAATTAGGGAAACAGAGTCCTTCATAGATCCAGGGTTAGCAAGAGTGTTGGTTCGTTTGATAAAGTTTTGGCTTAGACATCCTTTGCTGTGTCATGACTCTATTTTGTCTCTGTCATGAGGCAGTTTCCACTGGAGGAACTTTAAATGCATATCTACAGCAATCTGTTCCTGAGCAGACATGTTGTGTTGTTTTGTTCCATTTTTTCTTTTCTCTGCTTTAAGACAGAGTAGAATTTGGAGATGCTTAATTTCCTGTGCTTTTTTGAGCTGCATTCAGTTGTTTTAGACACAATTTTGTTTTTTCCAGGCCCTTGAAAAGGGTTTTGAAATATTTTGGAAAAACAGACTATTACTACTTGCCTTTTATGCACATCAATTAAGTAACAGAAAGATGCTTATTACAGCAAATGAATAGGTTTAAGTGAGACAAAAGTTAGACTATTAAACATACTGTGAAATGAGTGAGGCCAGGCAGCCATAAACAGAAGGAGTGTACATGTTTCCATTCTGGTTGGAGATCAGCAGGGAACACTTGGTCTTCCTCTCAAACAGATCTGCACTTGCCTTCATAAAGGCCTTCTCCACATCCCGGTCAAAGTACGTCTCTTCTGGCCGTACATCTCTGCAATCCAAATGCACACGTGTATGCACATGCACAAGATTAGCAACATGATCACAACAAAGTGTTCCCTTGTGTTATAAAATAACTATAGCATTTGATCAGTAAGGGAAACACTGCTGTCATAGTTGGTAGGTTCCTTTTTATCTACAATTTCCTCCATGTCCTCTCTTTTTGCACTCATTTTCTTATTTCTGTGTTTTTGTTATTCCATATGCGTAATACATCTATGTGTGTGGTGCTGTGGAACCAAATGCTTTGGCTGTTCGGGTCACTAGCAGTGCCCATTGTCGTGGTACACAGGGTTTTCCCTGGGTTCTTTTAAGAACAAGGCACCAAAGGCTTGAAACCTGGGTAACATGCGTAGTGTGCAGAGTGAGCCTTCCTTTAGAGTGTCATGCATCAAGTGAAAAATGATGCTGAGAAATAACATTAAACTCATTATTTCACTCCAATAAAGCAAAGCTTTCATTGCAAAGTAAAAATATTTTTGCATTATAAATAATTACTCTTATATTTTTATCTTGTTAGAAATACACAGTACAAATTCATTCTGTTGTCTTACGAAGGCAGACTTTAGATAGGTTTCTCTGATTATGATAGGCTCTTTGTCATTCATAACACACCCCTATTATCAATTGACATAATGGGCTGATGAGGAAGAAGTGCTCTTACTTTACATGCATCCATAAATTAAACTATCAAACACTCTTTTAAACTATTTTTTTGTTGTATCAAAGACATGTCTATCGCCAATATATATTGCATCATTTGATTACCCACCTCTATGACTTACAGTAGAGAAGGTGAGACACAGGAGAAAAGAAGGGTTAGGGATATTCTTAGGTTGCACACTGTTCTTAAGCCGGATAGATTATACCCCTAGCTGGCTTCATGCCTTGTTGCTGCCACAACGGTCTTCTTTGAAACTAAGGAACCAGCTAAGGCTAATCCAGAACTAGTAACTTCATATTTTTAATATTTAAAAGATTAGGTTAGCTTCTTTACAAACAATTATTAATAAATATTTGTTAAACCCTGAACCTTATTTTATTTGCATTGCATGTAGTTTTAATGCAGAGCTCAAGAACACAGCTTTAGTCATCATTAGTTACTGGTAGTTATTCTAAAGATTTAAGGGTTAGTTAACAAAAATAATCCTAAAACATTTTTCCTCTCTTTCCTCTGGTGATAGTATGACACAAAGATCCTTTTGGTTTTAGTGAGTCCAGGTTTTGAGGTATATGTCTGAGATTTTTTCCTCCACATGAATAAACTAAGGGTGGAGGAAATTAAAAATCATACATAGGAATTAATGAAGTGGTACACTTAAAAAATGGACAGTACACTAAACTATAACACATTACTACTTAAAGTTTTTGCTTTTGACCAACAAAACCCTCTTTTAAATTGTGGTACAGTGTTGTCCTGCCATGCCATGCCATGACATGAAGCAAAGGGCCACCAGGCAGTATTAAACCTGGGGCAACTGCAGAAGGGCCATGGCCTGTGTGCATGGGAAGCATGCTCTATCGACTGAGCTGTATGGCGCCCCGTGCATCTGGCTTTTTAAAGAGGATTAGATACAACACACTGATTGGTCTGCGTTACCAAAGCACACCAATTATTAAGTAAGGGACTAAATCCATTCCTTTTGCACCTTGTGCCTCATTTGGCACCAAGATTGTGCAGTCTAAATGTCAAAATAGACTTTGACACACCACAAATGAACTAGCGCCATGAGCTTTAGACTGTGTGCTATAGATTGTCAAAATAGGGTACATGTTTATCTTTGAGTGATAAAACAAGCTCAGCTGTACTCAAATTTTGTTACTGTTGTACTTTCAACTTTCAGCCATCACCTGTTAAGGAACAGGTTTTAAGTGGCTAAGTGCGAAAAACCGTAAGGTACTGACAGAACATGTCAACGCTTGAGCAAGACATGTGACTAAAACCCTTTTTAATCAGCTATCTCTTTACTTTACACACTGAGAGGAACTAAGATTTTTCTTAGGACAGTCTACTAGTAGCCTGGCTATTCAATAAGATTCTTTTTTTTTAGCCCTTCAAAGAGTGATTTTATTAGGAGGCCTGTTTTTTGTATTTTACCGGAATGCATCGAGGCCTGTAAAGGGTCCTGTCTCAGTGTTAGGACAGGGCTGGCTCAGAAAATCATTCAGCATCAGTCTAGCCAATGACTTTTGCACCAGCTTGCAGTATGGAGAATGGAAGACCACATAGCCAAAGTCGTCCAGGGTGAAGTGCTTCTCTGAACCCTCTGTCAAGAAGAAGAATGATTAGACCATATAAGCAAGGAAAATACCGTTTCAAATAATTACTAATGACAAAAAGCAGTGAGAACAGTTCCCAAAATACCAACAGTCTGATTTTCTTCCACATGCTCATTGAGTTAGGTACAAAAATACCAACAAGACAAAGCTCATTTCAAGGTCAAGAGCGCCACACCCAAAAGAGCTCTGCTTTTTGCTCTGTCATAGACACACAGTTCATTATATTAACAGTGTATAGCCGAAAAAGGTTGTTCTGCTGAAAGATATTTTGGAATGTGTCTTTCATACCCCTTTTGTCTAGATGCAGAAATATCAGGTTAAGGATCAGGTCATTAAAGTACTTCATGGTCGATGACCTTAGGCACACTTCTTAGTAATGAGCAGGTAACGTCCTTAACCCTCTTAACTAATAAGGCCATTATCTGACTAGGCCTTCCACTACACCCTTCTTCACATTCATGACAGCAACAGCAGCTTTCCAACGGAGAGATACTTATACTTATTATAAAATATGACAGATAAAGAAGGGCTCCTCCAGTCAGTATGTTTAAGTGCCCCTTGGACAAGATACTGAATCCAAACTGCTCGCGATGGTGTGTAAGAGTGTCTGTTTGAAAAACTCCTGATGAGCATGTTGGCTCATGCCATTAGTGTACAAATGGATTAATAATTGGCTGAAAGTTGACATCTCTTTTTTGGGTCTAGTGGCTATGAAACTAGGAAAGCAGTGTTTAACTGTTTTGTTTCTGTTCTGAAACCATATATCTGTGCTGTAGAATTAAAAAGTCATCAGATCAAGATTTTTGACAAAGTAATGACAAGATTAACTGTGTAATTAAAATAGTAAACACAACACAGGCTAAATCTTTTTTCTATGTGCTGACTCCAAAACTGTACAGTGATCTGATGTCTCTTTACCTAATAAGGAGTTGGTTTGGCTTTGAAGTGCTTTCTAACCGTAGGAAGATTATAAAAATTATGCTTAATCAGAAAACTTGAAACAAAGACCAGTCCATGATGACCATGGGTAACATTTTTAACCCACCTCTTTGCCACTGTGTGTGGATCTTGTTGCGGTACACTGAGTAGCAGCGGTCCAAGGCACTCAGGTAGCACTCTATTGACAGCTTTCCGTCCACCACTGGGTACTCTGACACAAGGTCTGGCTTATAGAAGTCATACGCATGCTGCATGTGGGTTCCTCGCAGACCTGCAGCACAGCAATAGCAGTTACCAGCAACATGCGTATATTGGACTACGCACACTTAATTCAGCTCTTTCTGTACACGTAAGACTCCTACATATCTATATATGGCTGTATATCAAAATTAAGTTACCTAAATTTCACACATATTTTCACAGATTAAAATTCTATTTTATGCTCACCTAAAAGTATAATTTTTGTTAGCAAATTTTCATCAATGCCTTAACTAAACCTTATGTTACAATAACAAGGCTTTCTCTAAGTGCCAGTCCCAAGCAAAACATCAAGACATTAAAGCATTCCCAGCTGTCTACTCTACTACTCCTGACATCCTGTGTCTGTCAGAGAAAGATCTCTGTGAATCATTTTTTAAAAATCAAAAATCTTCCCCCAAACATACAGCCAGTCTGCATAATCTCTCTACCTTGCTCTGTGTGTCACCACTGTACATGTGCACTCAACGCATAGGGGTATTTCAGCAAAGTGGTGAAGTGACACAAAGATTACCCGAAATAACATGAACTCCCCTCATGTTTATTTTAAGTTAGTGCAATAAAACCATTGCAAGTAAAAATTTAATTAATACACCTGCTCAACCTGCATAAATGTGAGCATATAAAACAATATATTTTGATCTACTGTGTCTGTGACAGTCTCAAGCATGGCACGCTTACTCAGCAGCTAAGAGCTAATGTTAATTGTTACAAATGAGCTAGAAAAAAAGCTGTCTGAATGTATTCTAACCGTTAAGCTTAATGTGCCACAAATATAAAAACTCTTGTATACCGCTGCCGACTGAGACAACCAGCCTACGTTTTTGCCTTACAATCATAATATTATGATAAAAGCCATAATACTGCCTAGCCATAAACACACTGAATCAATGCCCTTAATGTAGCTTTAGAGATTCGATTTCTTCTCTTAGTCAAGTTTATTTTACTAATTAAGAGGGACTTAATCAAGTTTACTTTACTATTAAGTTAATACATCAACATGAGACAAATATGGCTGTTTTGGGACCAATTCAATAATAGGGGTGTATTCTTTATATAAAATAAAAGAAAGATAGAAAGACTATAGCTTTATGTATCTATTTAGTGACAGAGCAAAATTAAGCAGGATAAACAGGATAATATCTCTCAACTGACCTCGTTCAAATGCAAGAGGAGCATTTGGCCCAATCAGCATGGCTACTGCACCAGCACCTCCTGTGGGCCGGGCACTTCCTGTAGCATAGACAGCAATGTCACCTGCTACTACCAAAGCATAACGTCCTGCAGAGAGGAAACATAAGCAATCTTAATTTAAATACATAAATATCAAAAATGCAGTCAACAGCACATCAGAATTTAAAGAGACACAAAACAAAACCACTTTTTAGCAAAAGTATGTGATTTCTGCATATTTTCATATAAAAATGCATAGTGACTGCCCTCTACAGCTTGAAACCCAGCTACTTCAATTGAATTTTGCAATTGGCTGATTTAGTTGGTGCTGACGTATGCAGGTAGTACATTAGTTAGTGGGTAAAAATTCTTAAATAAAAATTACACCCTCCCACGTGATCAAATCATGATTGGTTATTATTTTGATTATTTTCGTTACTATTTTGATTCAGTTATTGGTAACCGGTGATCAGCCCCAAAAATTCTGATCATGGCATCTCCGATATTATATATATTATTAATTTTTCTCTGCACCAGTTGAGATCCAAGTTGACATGCACTTTCTTCACTGGTAGATTGAACAATGGTTGGTGGTAGAAAATGGCCATTTATGTCCTTATTGTGCTTACCTCTGTGTAAAAGGCTGTTAGATCTGTCCATTTAGTATAAATGCCCAAAGCTTATTATCATTATCAAAAAATCTTCAATTGCTATCCTTATCAAGATCATTTTAGCCCAGCTTACAAATTTCACTGATTTCATGAGGTAAATTTGTATGAAAAATTGTAAACCAACCATCATTTATAATACTAATACTAATACTAATACTAATACTAATACTAATAATAATAATACTAATAATAATAATAATAATAATAATAATAATAATAAATATTGTTGGTCCTGTTATTATTAGGGTTAGGTGCATAGTTTTAATCCTTCTCAAGCAATTAGAAGTCAAGTATTCTGCCTTCGCCTGGCGTATACAGTTATTAAAGCCTACATTTGTACTGCTGCAACATTATTGTGGAGAAAGACTGTGGGCAATAGAAAGTGTGTCACTTAGAAAAAGACAAGTAACTGCTGCTTACTGTTCTCTTCGCTGTAGCTATGCTCAGTCAGCCTAGGGACCAGAAAGACACAACAAATGGTGGCAGGGAATTAACTGTGTCTTCCCATGAGCTAACAGGAAATTAAGCCTCACTTTGTCAGGAAAAGAAAACTTAAATATAATAAATAAATTAAGCCCTGCCCAGGTAGATAATTTCCAAATTTTTCTCCTCTTTTTCTAAAGAAAGATGTGCATTTGTCATTTCATAATGCACACTGGTCTTGCATAGCCAGCCCTGCAACTCCTTAGCTCTGGGGAGATGCACACAGACAAGCGAATCAATGGGTGGAGCCTTCCTTAAACAAAGTGTGACACAGCAATTGTTTATACAGTGGTTCCTAAAATCAAGTTTAATGGGAAACCGGTTGCGCCTGAGTTTTTGAGTGAAGTAACTCTTTCTCCTACCTTAGTAATAAAAATAATCATACCTAGCAGTTTGGTTTGTATTGGATGTCTCTGTTAGACCTGTATTATATCCTGTTTTAACTTAAGTGTGTAGCTAGTTAGACAGGCTAGCTAGAATGGTGTATAAATTAGCTGGCTAATTGATCAGAAAGCAGCACGTGACCATGTCCACTGATGCTTTTTTCCTCTTTTTCTTCTTTTCCTCTTCAGCCATGAAGCCAACCAAAAATTTTTTTAAGCGAAAAAGAAAGCCCTAGAGAGATGAAGAGAGCAAGCTAGTCCCACAGTTGGATGCAAATAGGGTTATACCAAGACTAAAACTTCCCCCAGTGATGTTAGTAACATTAACGTTAGCGTGTTCACAGTTAACAAGGTCTTTTAAGCGTGTCTTTTTTTGGTGAAAGAGAGAAATGTGAATTCAAAACGGCATTTCTGTTTAATATGGAAAATAACCAGATGTAAGAATTGTTAATGATCTGAATAGTCTGTAGTTTTCATGTATTATGTATTATCTTGAGACACTGTGTTACATTTGTCCCAGTTCTATTAACATCGCATTATATAGGCTCATTCTTTTATTTTAAAGAATAATGTCTGCAAACAGCAGCTCTGTCTAGGAAAATTTAAAGTGAGAGTTAGAGTGTCTACTTTTTGCTAGTTTTGAGTGTTAAATAAGGGAAAAAATATGTTAATATTATGCTTCTTAAGAAGACTGATTATGAGTGTTACACAAGAACGTCCTCTTGTGCTTTTGCCTTCTTGGAGTGTGTGTGTGCGTGTGTGTAAATACTTTTCTTCAAAGTTATTTATGTTGATATAATACTACTTTTGAGCGGTTATTCATTTGATATAAGCTGAGTAATTGATAAATCTTTGATAGACATTTGTCATCGGGTTTTAAAAATTCATAGACTAATTGAGTTGATTGAGAACAAACAACAAACCGACAAACAATACTATTTAAAACTGAAAATACATGAACATACATAACAAAGTTTGTTCACTCACCATCCCATGAGCTTGACTCTACCCAGTTGACAGCATTGAAGAGTGCAGCTGTACCGCCATAGCAGGCGTTTGTGGTGTCAATGCCTTCCACATCTGTGTTGCCAGAGTCCTCAAATAACTGCATGATGACTGTCTTGACAGACTTTGACTTGTCAATGATGGTCTCAGTGCCAACCTCCAGCCGACCTACACTATCATAAGACAGACCATTTCTCTCCATCAGCCTCTGTACCACTGTTAAGCACAGAGAGTTGATGTCCTCAAGGTCTGAGCAGAAGCCCATGCGAGCTTGGCCAAGGCCAATAGTGTATTTGCCAGCTGACACGCCATCAAACTGCTCCAGCTCAGCCTGGTCCACATACTGAGATGGAAAGTAAAGCTCCATGGCAATGATACCCACATCTTTGGGCCATGGTCCTAGACAATTAATTGGAGCTGATCCAGGCATCCTAAACAAATTGAGAAGAGGTTTCATGTTCAACATAATTTTAAATTGATTAATATGTTGTGTGTTGTTAGTGTTGGAGAACAACAACTTTGTAATGTCTTTAACGTTAGAAATTAACCAGATGCTTGCAATACCTCCTGACAGCTTAGGTTGTAATGTGTTCATAAAAATTGTCGTGGATACATACAACATTACTTTAGATACAAATGCATAACTCGCAGCTCCTTGAACTTCTAAAACTTTCTTTAGGTTGTAAACAAGGTCAGAGTACATCTTTTTGACTCGGCTTAAAGAATAATAACCACTATTTAAATCCATACATGGTGTTTAACGTGACACCGTAACTGTCACTTCGGGATAACATCAAAAGCAGGGAAGCGGCTAGTACAGTGTTTTTACTTTAGTTATACATGTTTTTGTAGTATGTTTGCTGATCAGTCAACGTAAGACAATCAAATTAAACGGGCAAATAGTAAAAATCAGACATAAGGTGACATTAAAGACAAGCACATATTTTATCTAAGGTCCTAACGCTACAGGAGCCCTGTGTTCGCTGGGGTTAGGTTAGCCATTTCAGGCTTTACTGAAAACACAGTGCAAGTAGCATGCTAGCCAAGATTGATGCGGTAGTGATGTGACACCAAATGCGTTGGTTGAGATCTTATCCGTATGCTTTCAGACTACTTCCAGCAGCTAACCAAACTCAAGAAACACCATTTTCCTTGCACATTCCACTAGACATCAAGAAAGGCACGTACCACATAACGTAACAAAGCAGCTAACACTGGCTCATTAAAAAAGGTTTTAGCTAAGGTAATGAAGCTGTGTTTTATTACTTATTATACGAACCTAATCGTCAAATGTCACTTTAAGCTTGCGTCTGGAAGACAAAGATCAGACGAAGGAAATCCAAACGGAGTAAAAGGGCAACGAGCTTTCTTTGAGGTTGAATTGTTCATGTTCGTTACCGAATTTTGTAATGCATTAGAAATTAACGTCGGAAAAATGGCTTGTTGCCTTAAAAAAAAAGAATATATGAGTATCGTTAAAGAAAAATCGTAAATACCCCTATTCAGACCATCAAATTTACAGAGAATGTACAGGATTTCGGTCACTATTTTAAAATTGATAACATTACCCGGAACAAATAGGCGACGGACCAGTGTCCCATCCAGTACACGAGAAACTGTAACATTTACCTACACAAACCTTGACGTTTTCTAAGTCGCTACTTGTAATATTGGTATATAGACGGTGTTAGTAATGGCGTTGTGCTAGCAGAGTGAGTAACTTTGACTCGGCTAAACCTCTGTCTCAACATTTCTAAGTCTATCTGAAAATCCACACAGATCACCAAAGAGACATGCTTCTGTCGGAATCGATAATATGAAGCAGCAGACTGTTCATAAAACTTCTCACCTGTGTAAAGGTAACTCCGGCGATGTTAAGAGTTACTATTCCCGTATTCGTATTAAGCCTACCAGTTTTCCACAGTCTGGTAGAAGTTTATTTATAGATGGCGATGACAGGGCAGCGTACACCCTGCTCCACAGCACCTGGCTGCATGTCCAATCATGGCTCACAGACGACATGTGACTCTACCAAGTACAGCAGGTTAATGGCCAATCAGGGAATAGGAATCAAGACCACGCGCCAGGGCCGTATAGGACGTCCAATGGCGTAAGATGTTCGATGTCTGGTGAGAGATGGGGAGCCAATTAGACTTGTGGGGTAATTCCTGGCGCGGTAGACCCAGCAGTGGGCAGCGCTTGATTTCAGTGCAATGCGTCCATGGCAACAGTCATTCATACAATTTGATTGTTTAATTCACTGATTCTCAATAGATACAAAAACAACCGACCAACCAAAAAAAACAGAGGCAAATTAATTAGTTGATTAATTTAAAAAAATCAATCAAACCAAAAAACCTCCCACAAAATTATAGGCCTAATGCCTACCATAAGTAACTGCAAAAGAGCAGCCTTAAATGGCTTCCAGCCAAAAGAGCAAACACATCCCAGTCATGCATTGTGTTCCATCACACAGGGAGTAGACGACTTTGTGATAATTCGTGTTGGACTAATTTTATGACTGTCATAGGAGGCACACTCTTGTTTCCAATAGGAGGCGCAGAATAACTGATGTTAGGCAAGTCCATGAACAAGAGATGGGATTCTGACTGAATGTGTAAAATTTGGGACAACTTGAACCATCTACAGTCAGGTTACAACTGCCTGTCTTATTGCTTGTAACAGGAGGTTGTCCTTGGACATGGCATTTGATCAGAAAACTCTCAAACTTCAATATTTAGATCAATAGGGCCATAAGACTGTCCTGAAAAATTTCTGGAGAATCAGATCCAAGAATAAAACACTTAATTTCCTGTTGAAAATATGTAGCACTAAGATTATAACTGAAAGTTGACATGAAAATTTCTTCAGGGCTGGAGCACTTTCAAACATGTCAAGTTTTGAGCAGATATGATTGTATAGATTTATAACTGTTTATGATTTCCCAGGGCAACGTAAATTTCACACCTGGCCACGACTTTGCCTTTCAATTTATGCACAATCTTTTGATAACTTTTCACCATCAACTTTTATTATAGGCTGAGGAAATTTAAGTAGGATCTGATTAACCCCTGAGAAGAGTTTGTAAAAGTGCAATTCCTGTAAATGGCCACAACCTTCAAATAAAATTCAATATGGCCAATTTTCTATTTGGTTTAGGCCTTGGCACCAAGAGCCTTTTTTAAAGTCTGGATCTCATACATATACCAAATTTTTTCATTATAGACAAAACAGGCTGTCGAGGCTACTTTGATGATATTTCAGTGGGAGCATCATGAGGTCTAACATGCATTTCTAGCCATATTTGAGATGAATCTGTGCAACCGAACAGAAGTCCATAAAAGTCTAAAAGATATCATTTTTTGTTGCCAGTAGGTGGGGCTATGACTAATGATGAATATTAGAATGTAGATGTTTTTATGTTAGCATCCTTATCAAAACATACAAGGTTTGGCACACTTTGGACAACTTTCACTCAAGTCAGAACAATTTCATTGCTCATGATGAAAGATTGAAATTCTTCATGTCACCACAGGAAAGCGGATAATGAAATCTCACCATATTCACAGTAATACATGATAAAGGTCTTAGTTCTTCTCTGTGGAACCCATTAGCAGGAACATGAGCAACTCCCTCTTTAATTACTGTTGCTACATCTGTCAGTCTTTTGGAGTTCACGCTGTCTCATCTCCCTGGAGCAATAATGTCTAATTTGTGGAAAAAAATGAAATAGTGACAGAAGTAAACATAAGACAATAAGACTTTAAATGATATACACAGGATATTGAATTTACTCAGCAGCAAAAACAGGGAGAAGTTATGAACATAAACATAAATGCTAAAGCCTTGAGATCACAGAGTAGCAGCTTTAACTTGTATTTCACTTCATTTATGAAACAAGCAAGGACTCTCTGTGACGGTTTGGGACCAGTTTAGGACAAGGGAATAACATATTTCTTTGTATAATAATGTTAAAGGTTTGGCTGTTTTATCAGGTTTGAGTTTGGGTTACCAATACTGCAAGACTCCAATACTGCAAGACTCCAGCCATAGACTGTAGCTTAACTGGCTAGGCTTGCTAGTGCACTTAATAGTTAGTAACTAAGTAACTCTAATTAAGTAAGTAAGTAAGTAATAAGTAACTCAAATTAACAAGCTAATATCTGTTAATAACAACATCACATGGTCTCAATGCTTATTTTAGTGTTACTGAATCAGACATAGCTGGGTTAGTTAAACTGTGGGTGTTTAACAAGGAATGAGGACTAACAGTTTTGCCCAGATCTTTGTCTTACACTTTCAGCATTCCATTTTTGGAAAGGTTAAGAACATGCATCTGCTTGGATATTTCAGAATAACGAGTATTATTTTTAAAAGTGTCTCAGACACAACATTTAACCATGACTAGCTCAAAATCCATGGAACCAGCCTGAAAATGAAGAAAATTGTGCAAGCATCCTTTTGTAATGCAAGAAATTATTAGGGTCTGAGCTTGCATTTCAGGGACCATATTGAAATGCAAGGAATTGTTATTACTCTGCAAATAAGTAATCTTTTTGAGGGCTTTAACTTGCTCAAAAAATCATGAAAGTTAGCGTCCCCTAAACCACAGCTCTGGCGGCCACTTTTACGTACAAGGATGAAATTTGGTAGACATATGTATCATACCTTTTGGAAGAAAGACGGACTTAGCACTTCACTTGCTTCTCTGAAAAAATTAATGTTTACTTAACAGAACAAAATCAAAAAAGCAGGAAATTCCTACTTTACCGGGCTTATTGCAAATCATGGCCATAATCCCAGACTCCTCTTTAAAACAATTCAATCTGTTATAGGTCCCCCACCTTGTCAGCCTGTTGAACCCACCCCAGAGAAATCTGAGCGATTTCTCAATTATTTTACCATGAAAATTAAGGAAATCCACTAACAGTTCAATGCTGACTTCAGATAGCCTGACAATGACTCATGCCCTTCATTCACTTTAAACCATTTTAACAAGATTTGTCTGTCCACCCTGAAATGCACTGTGGCACTCTCTAATCTCTCATCCACCTGCCTCTCAGATTGCATCCCAACCTGGTTTTTTTAAAAGCTGTGTTTCACTCGGTGGACTCCAGAGAGTCACTCCAGAGATTTTAGCTATTATAAATTGCTCTCTGTGTTCTTGGATTTTGCCATCTTATTTTAAGCATGCCGTTGTTTACCCCCTTTTAAGAATTCCTCCCTCGACCCTGCTGTTTTAAGTAATTTTAGACCCATCTCTAAGTTACCATTTTTAACCAAGATTTTAAAAAAGTTGTGGCTACTCAGCTAATTACTTTTGTAAATGAGAACCAGATTGTTGGTAAGTTCCAATCTGGTTTCTGCAGCCTCCACAGCACTGAGGCTGCTCTAGTCAAGGTTTCTAATGATCTGCCGCTTACAGCCAATTCTGGCCTGTATTCCATTTCAAATCTCCTTGACCACAGTGCAGTTTTCCATATGGTAGACCACACACACTAAAAAATGTTGGGTTATTTTTTCAACCCAACAGCTGAGTTGAGACTGTTGGTTAGTTTAATTGGGTTGTT
>JAPZDV010000011.1:142584-174967 GCA_029814665.1 Acanthurus lineatus | reverse complement strand
CATGTCAAGACCACACTCTATAAATACATTTATATTTTAGATTTATAGGAACCCAACAATTGAAAGCAATTCCCACAACTAGAGTGCCTTGGTTTTTCCTATTTCTGCTGCAGTCCTGTCACCCCAGTACCAAAGAGCACCTTGTCTGTTTTTTTACATTAACCCATCCAAGCAAAATAAGTGTTCGTCTTTCTGTTCTTTATTTTTAAATGTTCAACAGAAAATAGAGACTTTTTCTTTCACTACCAAAGAGTTAAAATTAAAACATATAAGATTTTGTCTGTGTACACAAAGGATTTTTCCCTGATATTGAGCACGAATTTCTTAAAAATATGTGTTAATATGTGTTAATGAGCACTTCTCTTTGGTCAAGATAATTAATTCACCATACAGATGTGGCAAATTAAAATGCTGATTATACTAGGGCTGCAACGATTCGTCAACGTAATCGATTACATGGACGACGAAAATTTGTCGACGCGAAAATTTAAGCGTCAACGCGTTCTGTTATTGTTGTAAATTGCTGCAAGATAAAATCACACACCGGCCGCTTCATGCTTGTCTGTAAGTGCAGTGCACTACAAGAAGTGCTGGGGGCAGTATTGCTAGCTGTTTACATCCCGCAAGGAAACAGAGAAGAAGCGCGGAACATTTCACACGGTCTTCAGCTGCGTAGCTCAGTGGGTAGGGCAGGTGGCCAATGCGCGTAGGCGTCTTTCGCAAGGCTCGTTCGATTCTGGCTCTGAGCAAAAAAAAAAAAAGTTACAGCTCGCCCAGAAGTCCAAAAATAGGTGCTTAAAAATAAGGACTAATCGACAAATCTAAAAAATAATAGATAGATTAGTCGATAACAAAAATAATCGTTAGTTGCAGCACTAGATTATATATTGCACAGGTGGATTTTAGGCTGGTATAAATAAAGGGTCACTCTAAAACATACATCACAACACACCATGCCACTGATGGCATTTTCTTCACTTTCAACCCGTGGAAAGAACAGCAACTGACAACAAACAGTTGCATATTTCATTAATAGCAGTCTGTATGCACAGAGGTACCATTTAGAGATCCCAAGGCCCAGTGCTGTTAACTGATGTCCTTTTGTTGCAGCATGATAATACAAGGATTTCAGCTGTCGGTATAGGTCTGTAAAGATCTGTATAGAATTCCTGTATGCTCACACATATAAACCACTAATTATGTTAGGGAGGCTCAAGATCAACACGCACAACACCACTTCACAATTTCTGGCAAGATCAGCAATGTCCCTAAACCACTGAAAAGGATTACACCAACATTCCACAGGCCACAACCAACAACCTGATCAATTTTATGTGAAGGATATGTGTTGCACCGCATGAAGCAAGTGCTGTTGAACACCAGATGCAAATACTTACACTTGTTTATGTGGAAATTGCCTTTTGTGGCTGAGAATCAAACTCAAAGCAGACCTGCAACCTTGGTAAAACATTTTCAGTACCACAATAGTAAACGAGAAGTTGACTTTTCTTTTCACGTATTTTCTCTGTCATTTCTCTTGTCTGATTTTTCTCACTCATTATCATCAGAATCTTGAAAAGACATTACACATTGGCAAATTATGGTCTTCCCAGCTTGATACTGGGGAGATGTCGAGAATGAATCCTGGGCTATGATTGGCAAGCCAGATGCTAATGCTGCCTGTTGCTGTTAGACTTGCAATATATTTGCTCAGTAAACTGAAAAATGCCACCCCCTTTTACATGGTTAAGAGTGACAATCATACTAGTGTACTTTAATGTCAAGCTATGCAAAATGCCCCTTGCTATGCAAAATGCCTACAAGTAAGCTATTAACAAAAATAGGATCAAAGAAAAATGAGATCAGATGACCAACACACATCACAACCAACCAAAAACTTCAACCAACTTTAACATGGAGAAAATAACTGTCTTTCGTCTATTTCAACTCCAAATCCTAAATCCTAATCCTATATCCAATGTGCAGTTTTTTAGTGCTTAAGATATAATTTCTAAGCCCAGCAAGACATAACTCAGCCACCTTATTTTGTTCATACATAAATTAATGCTGTTATTTTTTAGAGGGAAAAGGTGATCTTTTATCCAACTTGCCAGATAAAATTCATACTGTATTGAAGAGGAGTAACAACACTGGCAACAGTGATGATTTGACACCGTATACTAGAGCATAAGACTGCAAATAAGGTCCCCTTTTCCCCTGAAAAAAAGATAGGTTTTGAATTGAAAAATAACTTAAAATCAATCGTGACCCTATTATTAAAACAGATTAATGAGATTCAAGTAGATTCAAACCATTACTGTGAAACTTTTACTTCTTCTGTAAACACTTTGCTGCTTGCTTATTTTGTCATCCAACTTCCTGACAATTTTTTTACTGGTAGCTAGCTGGCTAGAAATAAGAGGTTGAAAAGGACATCTAACAGTAAATCAACTGTTTTAACATGGGAGCATACAAAAAACTTGATCAGAAGATCAGATTGCCTTACATTCCATGTGCCCTTGATTCTTTCTTTTTTCTCTTTCAAAAACAAATCGGGGGGGGTGGGGTGGGGGTTGGGGTGGGGGGCTCCATTAAATGCCTGTTTTTATTTTGCAATGACTGCACTTCTGCAGTTCTGTATTGCCTTGTATTTTAAATTGTGAATCTCAATGAAGTTCCTTAAAAAATGCAACAGTTGGCAAAAAGAGGTCAACCTACCCATGCATACGTAGGGCAAGTATGAACACATTTCTAGAAAAAACACGGTTGCAGTGTCAAAGGGAGAATTGGCATGGGAGAAAATTGCTGCTCGAGTCAATGCATAAATATGAAGGCAGTCTTTCCATTCAATATATCTTCACACCTATATAATACATAGTTCAAACTAAGTAATATATGATTGAACAAGAGGCATTTCATGAGTGCTGCAGCCTCATTCCTACGACAACATCACAGCTGTGCTGATATTCTGTACAACAGCGCTCCCTCTTGTGTGATATCGTTTAATTTTATTACAGGTGAAAACTTGAATGTTATAGAACTCAAAATTTATTTTTATTTATTTTCATTTTGCCAAAATTCTGCAGGTAAAAAGCGGACTTAGATCAGCTTGAAATGAAATAAAGGCCTTTAGTTCAAACAGGCTTAGGCGTAATATACTTATGGTAGCACCTCCATTTAATCAAATTCAACAAATTAAACAAAATAAATAGACCTATGATTGTCAAGGGAACACGACAAAAATGTTCAAAACTTGTTTCAGAGCAAGGCACACTTTCTTGACAGCTCTGCATACAGTAATGATTACAGAAAACTCCTATTTGAAAAAAAAAAAAGAAAAAAGAGAATATGCTCAGATGAAAGGCACGCCTATAATGGGCGATGATGTGAGAACAGATTATGCAGATGGTCTTATAGCAGATAAGAAACAGAAACAGTACCACTTAATGGTACAACACCAATTATTAATCACCTGACAACGCTTAATAGGCTGAACTCCTTGCAGAGTAATGCAGCCCCTTCATTTATGGAATCCTCGACTAAAGGACATGTCATGCTTGACAAAAGAGTGCATTTTATATAGTATGCCCTACTGACTAAACCAACTTGGGTTTTTATTCAGACGGACAAAATTCTACTAAATGCGAATGACACAGACTGAATGAATGGATAAGAGAATGAAACATCATTTCTGGCTCTGTAGGAGGGAGGAGAGAGAGAAACTAAAGGTTCATTACAGGTTCATTGAAGAAAACCTGCTCCCAACCAGGTTTTGTCCACAGACTTAGTTACCATAGTAACTAACTCAGAGATTAAGTTGCCTCTCTCCAAATTAGGCTATAATTAAACCTCTATCTCGGATTTGAGTGAGTTCCCTCCCTTTCAAAAACAGAACACTTTGAGTTTCACTCATTTTAGGGTGAACAGACTCTGGCTTTTCACTTAACCTGCTTTCTGAAAGGGGCCCCTGTGTAGTTATGCAGAATTAATCTTCCATTGGTTGATGACAATAGAAAACAATGGTATTTCTGGTCTAAAATGGAAGTTAGATGACAAAATGGTGTAACATTGGCAGCACCAGCACAAAATAAGGTGAATATCTCTACTTCTGTTGTCTTGACAACAACGCTCTCTCGATTTCTCTCTAGCTTGCTCTCAGTTCTTCTCACTCCTCACACAAATAGAAAAAGTTGGCAAGCCCACAATATCTGTTTTTAAAATAAATAAAAAATTAAAAAACAAAAGACAACAAAAGATGCCAAGTCCTTGGTGGCATGCTCCTTTCATTACCATGAGCACACACAAAGTGTAGTTTATTTTTACTTTTCAGCAAAGATGACTGCTGTCTCAAATTCTTACTAAAACAAAAAAAAAAAAGAAAAATATGTTGATTAACAGTCAAATGAATTCACTTTTTCCTCTTATCTAAATTAGTTTGAGTTGTGTTTGCTTTAACCAACTGTACCCGGCTGCTTTGGGAAATTGCCCAGCCTTTCTTAAAATGTAACATTTGAGTTATTTATTTATTTATCTATTTTAAGATTTACATCTGCGGTAAGAGCCAATGGGCATGTGGCTGGAATCCATAGGTATTAGCAAAACAAAGCAGCCTACCTTCAGAGGATCTTAAAAAACTTAAAATACATTAGAGGAAGCTTTGTGATCAGTACCTAAAAGGCATTAATTAAATTCCTGATAATGTTTAATTGAAAATCGATCAAAAATCAATCATGGTATCCCTATTTTAGATTCTATTACCTTTGATGCAAATTTGGTAGGCTTGCACCAACCAATAGAAATGTGATACAGTGTGTCATGATGCAGCACTAAGGCACTTTGTCCCTCACCTGTCCTGTCTGTCTCTGTCCCTGTTGTCTGGTCTGTAGTGGTCTCTATCTCTGTGGTCTTTGCCGTTGCTGAAGGAAGAGTATGGCCTTTTTCTGGACTCTCCTCCTGTGGGCTTCCTGTGGGGCTCAGAGCTGTGTCTTTCCTTACTACCTTCATGGTGTCGACCTGAGGGCTGATGCCTGTCTGAGCTGCAGCTGTCCCTGCTGCTCTCATCCAGGTGAGAGTTATCTTTCAGCCTTTCAATATCTAAGGACAAAGAACACAAATTAATATAGCATACAGTACACAGTGAAAACTTTCTCCTTATTCTGTATGTACAACATAGGGAAACTAATTGTACCTGCATGTTTATAGCTATGGGTATTTGTATTTCTAGTGTTGTTCTGCTCCATTGCCTGAAGAAACAAAAACATCACAGTCGTCATGTATTTCTAGAATAAGAGCACAATGTCACATTAAAATCTAAATAAAGACAGGGCCTTCACAAACCTGGGCATTCTCTTGTCTTTTCTTGATTGCATGCTTATATAGTTTATGTAGTTTCCTGGCATCAAACTCAGTGAATTTGGAAACAAATATCCACAGGTTTCTAAGAAAAACAAACAACAACAAATGAACACATGGCACATTATGAAGATGCAAATCTTTTACCCCACTCTTACCAGTAACCTTGGTTAAATCGACAGTGTTTATCAGCTTAACTTACTGTGCATCTTATACATTTGTGATTAATCCAAGTGCATTATTCAAAGAGACAGCATATACTAACTTTCTCCACTGTTTGATCTGATCAGGATTTGAATATTCCTTCAGACATTCAGTGATGTGGTCTCCAATCTTTATGATGCATTGTCTTGTATGTTCCAGCTGCTCACGTTCTGACAGTCCTTTTTCTGGTCTGTCCAGTTGCTTCAGGGCTGCTTTCACTGGTCGCATCCTCTCTTTACACTACAACATTCCAACAAAAGCCAACTGAAACAACTCTAGCCACAGCTTTATTACATGTGTTGGATTGGGTAACATGTAAAACTTGCCTGGATCTTTTCTTAGTACCATCATTAATACAGACTGTCACAATTGTTTAATCAATGACAAAGTAAGATATACCAAAAGCCATTTAAGCTTAAATAAATCATAGCAAACTAAAAAGTATATACAAAACAGATTATGTTTGCCATCACATAAATTTTTTAACCAGACATATATTCTACCTGAATATTTAATTAACGAGAAAACCTACCACACTAAAGGTCCTCTGGTCTAATTCCTCAGACTCCTCAGATACTGGCACATTTTCCCCACTTGCTGTTATATGGACTGGTACGTCAGAAGCTTTCTTTATTCGTTCACGTGCTTGAGTCTTTACTTCATTCTGATTAAAGGAATTCAAAAAATAATTTTTGTCTTTTATTTTTGACTTATTTTCAAGGCCTTTGGTAAAAATTCAATATATTTAATAAATCAAGACTATGGTTGATATTTGTATCAGTGTACCAAAAAATATTTTAAATTATTTTACCTTTTCTGAGCTCTCCTCTTGTTTATGTAATGCCTCTTGAGGAATTGTTTCTTTTTTCTCCTTTGGCTCCTTGGTCTCTTTAATTTCCCAACTGTCCTCCTTCTTCTCCTTTTTGCCTTCCTTTTTGATTTCTTTTCCTTTGACTTCCCTCTCAAATGAAGAAACATCTTCCTTCTCAGGCTCTTTGTCATGGTTGTCGTCATCTTCCTCCTCTTTTACGGCCACCACCCTGTCTGCTCGACCCCGTCTGCCTTTTGTCTTCCCTGGTGCCAGTGCCTAAAGGGTTCAAAACATGTTACATAACTATTCAAGATTAAAAACATGGCATTTTAATTTAACACTACAGCAAGAAAAAAAAATGCAATCCAAAGGTACCTTTTCCTCCTCAATTTCGTCTTCATCATCAGACCTCCTGTCCGATGAGGGATCTGAAGATGAGCTCTTTGTCACCTCGTCCGTCTTAACCGGCTTGAGAGATTTGATCTTTTTACTTCTAGGTTTTCTTTTCCGTGAACTGGCCTAAATACATACAAAGAGGCATGGTAGATTCCAACAACATTCTTTTTAATAGACCCATATGACATAGTAAGTACCACTGTGCGTTATTTATTAAATTATTATTATATTATTATTATTATAATATTTTTAATCGCCATACATTTTGTATGGTGTGTATTGTCCTGTAAGTTAGTGCCACAAGACAAATTTAAATTTTATGTTGATAGACAAACAAACAAACAAAACCAAAAAGTAATCTAAACTAAAATTGACATGCACATATACTATGAATTCTTGTTACTGATGCAGAAAAAGCTAAACATGGAGATTTTAGGAAGGAGCATTTTAAGCAAAAATACTGGTTAATGTTCCTGGGGAACAATTTAACCATCCTTAAGCATGATCACTCTTAAATGACTGCAGACAGTTGACTTGCGTTATGCTGGGTTTAACTGGCAGAGTTTGCACTGCATTTCGCAAGACGTCCAATACACATTTTACTGGCACCTGCTATGCCAACAAATAACATTATCATGTTATTAGCAGGCTCAAGTACAAAAGCCATGGTCCTTACTATATTTTTTCATTCTGTTAGCTTGAGATCACAGCATAATTATCTCATTATCACAAGATAACAAAGTTTCTTATGTTATCAAGGTAAAATGAGCCTTGTTATCCCATGATAACATATTAATATATTGTATCATCACAAGAAAAAAGTGTCTTATTATCCTGTGATAATGCATTAATTTATCCTGTTTATATGAACAAACTGAATGAAAAAAGATAGTAGTGACCATGGCTGCTCTCGGGTTTTGTGTAAAATATATATTTTTTTCAATTTACAATTTTAATATTAGCATAATGATGGTCCATCCCGATAGAAGTTATTGGAAGACTTACTGTTCCTGCTTGTTTCTGTGCTTCTTTTTTGGCCAGGTCCTTGCTCAGCAACTTGATGAGGTAGTCTGCTCTAGTTTGTAACTGTTTGGCCTGTGGTTTCTTGTCAGGGTCATCTGGTAGGAGCTAATTGACAAAGAACACATTATTTAATGTATTTATTTTTAAGAAGGTAACAATACTTAAATTAGGGGGAAAGAATTAACAGTAAACATCACTTAAGTAAAAGGCTGCTCTACTAAACTGAAAGTTGTCTACCTTTTTGTGCATACTAAAAAAAAAAAGGATATAAATGATCAGGTTGAAGAAAAATTCTGGTGGTAAAATCCATTCAAAATCCATATGAATACACGGCAAATCTCATTGTACTTTTCTCTGTGCTGACATTAAAAAACATTTAACAAAATATTAAACAAATCTTTGTTAACAGAGGTGAATGGAAGTGGCTGGCCAGAACACAGCGGTAAATGTATGAAATACCTGTCCTAAGTTTAAAACTCTGCAGACCAATAAAAGTTTCTGTGCCTGAACTCACCTTATGTGTAAGATTGAGATCTGGGTCCATCTTGATCATCTCCCAGCTGCCATAACCATACTCATAGATTCCTATGAGGAGGCTAGAGTCATCCTCCTTCCCCCACTCAATGTCAAAGTGTGCTGCCTTTGAGTGGCATGGAATCATATACCTATCAAAATACACACAATCCAAATCTAATCAATCAAATAGATCATAATATTTAGCTGAATGATAACTTTAAAACAAAATGTGTGAGAGTGTGAGTCCAGTCCTATGTCTATGAAAAAAAAGCCAAATAAAAAGAGTATCAGGGACCCTTACTTCTTTCTTTCCTCAGGGTCAGCAGGAATGGCTTTGTGAAGGGGAGCCAGCTCTTCCTCATGGGAGATAACAAGCTTGGCATTCACCTGAACTCCAGAGATTCTAAATGTTGGGCCTTTTACCTTCCCTCTTCTGCCTCCTGATGATCAAGTATAAATAATAAAGCTTAATACCTCATTAGCATCATTTTAATCCTGGGAAATTTCTGGTTTTATTAAATTAACAACAATTTTTTATATCAAGAACATTCTACTAGTAAATTAACTTTCTCAATTAACTTCACATTAATAAACTAACCCTAAATGAATGATAAAATACACTCTGTTTAAGATCAGTCCACCTGTTGAGATAGTCAAACAAAATAAATCGATAAACCAAAACAAACAAAAGAAAAAAACAAGTTTCTGACCAGCCTATATATTAACCATCACCTAAGGTGGACTTCAAGATGCATGTTCACCACAAAACCAAAGCCAAAAAGAGCAAACATCGACTTTTAAATATTACTTTTAAAATATTACGCCTGTAGTAAATTTAATCAGAAGCCAAGAGAAGCCATGGCTGGGTTGCTACCAGCATAACAGCATAATTAAAATGTTATTGTAGGATAGCAAGGCTTGCTCTTCCATGTTGATGAGATGACTTTCATAATCTGGAGATAACAAAATGAAAAAGATAGTTATGCTAAATGGACTGAACTTATTTAGCGCTTTTCTCATCTTTTAACTACTCAAAGAGCTCTATAACACAATTAAGCATTCACCCATTCACACACTGATGCCAGGTGGCTTCTTTCCAATGCACAACCTGCTTAACTGAAACTCATACACACATTGACACACTTTTGGGAGCAGTTTGGGGTTCAGTATCTTGACCAAAGATACCTTGACACGTGGCCTGGAGGATCTGGGATGGTACCACTAGCTTTTTGATTAGCAGACCCACTAACCCACTCTACCCCCTGAGCTACAGTTGTCACAGTAGCTCCCATAGCTGCTCTTGGCTTCCATAAAATCCAGCCCAACCCCCACCCCGGATTTTTTGCCCCTCATGTTTTTCAATTCATTATTAAAATAGTTATCCTCTTACATTGACATAAAATTTAGCTATATCACCCAGCCCTCAGTGTCTATTATATGGTCCTTTACTTTGAAATTGAGGTCAAAGACTAAATTTCATCACGCTTTGGAAATTAAATCTCTGCCTGGTTACCCGAGGTCTTTTCTGGTCCACAGGGATTATCTCGTAGTGTTCTCACACAGCCATTGTGAACTGTCTCAGCTAAACGTTTTAGGTCATGTTCAGACTTGTCCACAAGTTCAGCATCACGAGCAATTGCATCCAACCTGAGTAAAGAGGACACATGTTGAGCAGACTCTGTTACATAATGTTGTTAATTATTCAAATAATAAAAACAATAAAAATATCTGATGTAGCTTACCTTTCCAGCGGTCCTCCAAATTTTTTGTAACTTTTGACAAACCTGTAAGTAGTTCAGAGAGACGTTAACTGTAGTGTGAGTGACAGATTCATTAAATTACCAGGTGAGAAAATGGCTGTAGATATAATCACCTGCGGATCTCAGCATCACTGAAGCCCTTGATATTTTCCCGTGGAATGGTCCGAGGGCGTCCTCGTTTCTTTGGCCTCTTTCGGTCTGAGTGGGAATCGCTGTCAGACCCAGAGTACCTCCTGCTCCTACTCTGCCGTCCCTCACTAGCATTAAAGCTTATCTGTCAATGAAAACCGAGGAAAATCAGTAAGAACCCAAACATGACAGACCACTGGTACACAACTTTAATTGATAATTAATATTTTTTTGAAAACTTGATAATCTGACTCTAAGTTCTAATTAGATTTTATCTTGACTACTTGTGTACCTGTTTGGTACAGTTCCTCATGCGTGGCAACAAATAGATTTCCTCCAGCTCTTTCTGTCTCTCCTCCTCCTCCATCCTCCTCCTTTGCTCTTCAGGAATGATGTCGTCCCAACTCCGCTGACTACGTTCAGAGTCAATGTCAATTTCCTCATCCTCCATCATGGAAAAGTTAGCCACCTGCAGAGCGACAAATCTAAATGTTATCTTGTTGTCAAACACTATATTTAGGGTACTTTTACTGTACTGTTGGGTACAGTTTTTTAGAACAAGATGCACATTATTGTTATTATTTTTACCTTGAACTGGGAGAGCAATTCTTCTCCAACCGTGGATGGTCCAGGGTCATTTTCTCTGGTCTCAGCTCTTTTAAGAATTTCATCAATATCCATTTCCTACAGAGCAGAACAGTTTCAGAATCATAACCCAGTTTATTGCCATGTAGGATTTTTTTTTTGTGAGTAGAGATCAGTGTCAAGTATGTGAGGGAATCTTACTGAATCCTGCAGTCTGCATGTTTAAGTGTTCTTGGCCAGTAAGCTGAATCCCAAAACTCTCCTGATGGCTGTTTCATTGTTGTGTAAATGTGTGTATATGTTATGGTGAGCAATCTGGCACTTTGTGGAGAAGCTGCTTGCCATTGAGTATCAATGTGTGTGAATAAAAAGATTAGAAAATGCAGTCCCTGAAGTGAGGCCAAAATATGCTTCAAAATGTTTCATAAAATGTGTGTTTATTTGATAGTTAATAATAAGTAATTAAGTAACTACATACCTGAGGCTCCTGCTCCTCACCCTCTGGCTCTTTAAAGAGTTCCTCAGCACCAAATTTAAGAATGGCGGAAAGCTCCTCCTTGTTAAATGGTGTGGAACTATATGGAATAAACATAAACAACTGAGATGTGGCAGCTTTAAATACCTTGATTTGATTTTTCTGGCTGAAAGAAAAAGTCAAGCAGTCAAGCAGTAGAATGCCACATGTGTTGCTTGCCTGGAGGGAGCAGCACCAGTATGGAGGACAGTTTTCCCTGTTGTGTCCATTCTCTGAATGACCAGGTGGTCCAGCACCATTTTCTTCTTTGCCCTCTCAATAATGTCTTCCTCAACTGAGCCCTTTGTCACCAGACGGTAGATATTCACCTGCCAGTTGAGGAACAAACATTGGGACCGTGGGATACAACATCATAAAGCTAATAAATATGATATGTAAAAAGAGGTTATCAAATTACCTTATTTGGTGGAATGAACTGTTCTTAAGTAAAAATCGATGTTCCTTTTATGCTGCTTTATACTTCACTACATATAAGTAGTAAATACAGCACTTTTAACTACACTACATTTTTGACAGCTTCATAGTGAGTTTGTTATCGTCTACTATTTAATTTTTAAAAGATGGTTCCCAAACATGATGCACTTTAAAGTGAAAATGCTTTTTAAGTAGGGGTTCCACTGAATAGTCAATTAGTCAGCAAACCAAGTATCAAAAAAGCAATCTACTACAGGAATCAAAAGATGTATGGTTTACATTAATATTTAATTGACAACTGAAGTGTCCACATGTAACCTGGTTTATCTTTATATTATCAGTGTCCTTTTTATTTAACCTTCCCTTAAAAGTAAAATTAAAAAAATATTAACACAAATAAGCTAGTGGTTCTCCGTAATAATATGACCTCTTCTTTCTGTCAGTTGCTGTGTGTCTGTGGAGTATTTTTATGGGTTTGGGGTGTTATTTATTTTTTGGATAATTTTAACATTGAAAGATATAGTTACAAACAAACAACATCAAACACAAGTTTTATCTATAGACATTATTATTAGAATATAACTTTTATAATAAATATAAATAAACTGTTGACATTAAAAAAAATAGGCAGCATTTTGTGGAAAAGTTAAACATTCATGTCAGGTTACAGTTTGGTTTTTTTTTTGTTTTTTTTTTAGAAAGTGCTGTTCTTCGATAAATTGGCCCTTACTTGTTGTTTTAAATTTTTGATTACAGTATTTAATTGATGCTAATAATCATTTATTCCTATTGGACTGCTAGTTTCGATCTCGGTACCCTACAATTTTCTAACAATACCTCAATAAATTTGTTACAGTCAAACAAATAATTATTATTAGACAAAGGTGGCCTACCCTTAAATATGACTTGACTTTAGGCCTTTCCCTCCCACAGAATTACCCCTACCCAGCACAAGTAAACCACAGAACCACATGGTCAACACAAAGTCCACAGGTACAGAGAGATGGGAGAGTGTTAAAAAGAATAAAAAAGAGAGACTCTGAATTTTACTGCGGAAAGTTGTTTTTTGGGTCTGACAGTCAATGGAATGGAATAGATAATGGAAAGTGTTTCTGAGCATCCTCAGCCATGAGTAGCCTAATGCAGGGACCCTTTCAAAGGACAGGGACAAAAGCACATTATAGTAAAGAAAAGGGGTGTGCTGGATTTATAGTGTGCAATTTTAGTGCACAGTTGCACAACATATTGTGTAACAGAAATTGTTTAACCTTGGTGTTCAGTATCTTGAATTAGTATTATGGATACTTCAACATGAAGCCTGGAGGAGCCATGGATCGAATGACGGACCTTTTGATTAGTAGACAACCTGCTCTACCTGTGATTGTGATGCAGATGTTATTGACTGCCTACTACGTGACCTGTTATTATTAAAAGTGAAAGCTGGTCTACTGTTGCAAAATATTTAGAAATTGAAATGGGTCAAGGTTTATGACAGTTGTTGCTTACCTGTCTTTTCTGTCCAATCCTGTGGGCTCTGGCCTGGGCCTGCAGATCATTTTGGGGGTTCCAGTCTGAGTCAAAAATGACTACTGTGTCAGCTGATGCCAAATTGATACCCAGACCACCCGCACGTGTCGATAACAAGAAGCAGAAATCCTGAGCACACAAGTGTTATGTGTTACAGCTCTGGTTTATTCATCAAAGCACAAACTGTATTTACTTTCACACATGCATAGAATTTACCTCAGAGCCCTCAGCATTAAAATGATCCAAAGCCTGCTTCCTCATCTCCCCTTTGATTGAGCCATCCAGTCTCTATAAAATGTACAAAATTTTAAATTTAGACATTTTTAACAGAAATATGCAGATGTTATTTCACACTTTTTGGTAAAGAAGAGTAAAGTGCTTTTTTGAGGCATATCTGCATAAACTGTCTTGATGGATAAACATGTGTAAATGTGTAATTACCTGAAAGAGAAACTGTCGGCCCCTCAGGTAGTCAGCCAGGATATCTAGCATCCGTACCATCTGGGAAAAGATGAGAACTCTGTGGCCTCGCTCCTTCAAACGTACAAGTAGTTTGTCCAATAGAACCAGCTTTCCACTGCTGCGGATTAGCAGCTGGAACAAGAAAAGAAGGGGTTATAAAATTAATGGTCTATCCTTTTCAAGTAATATTATGGAATTAGTATTTACACAACTTTATTTGTGTGGTATGCTGCTCTAATTACCCACGTCCACCTACAGTGTTTCTTTCAGGCATACTTTTTGTACATTAGACATTTATAAGCCTTCACCCATCTTCCAGACGACACTCACATGACAAAAAACACAATTTGCTGTGATCTTGTTCTTCACCCTTTCACTCAACAGAAGTGTTATTTAATGCTTTAGGCACCCAAGTAAAGGACTATATTTAAGTTTTGTCCTTCTCCACAGCTGTCCTTAAGGGGTTTGGCTGAAAAAGATGTATGTACAGCAACATCATGGATTTCATTGTGTCGTCTGCTTTAGTTCTATGTAATACATCTGAGTTTTCTTTAACTAGAACGTAATATATTTGCAATAACCACGAGTCAGCTCTGGGTATGTTATGCACACACAGCTGTCACTGTGGAGAGCAGATAAATGCACTGCAAGCTGTCAGGTGCTTTGATTCTCTTAAAATTTACATGAAAGCTTTTGATATGGCTATTATGCTTCTAAGGCTTAATTTCACTATAATTGGACTGCTCATCAATTAAAGTATTTAATCTTGATTAATTGCATGATTGTCTATAGTTAATTCATGAGTTATTGCAAATTAACTGCACAGTTTTTATCTGTTCCAAATGTACCTTTAAAGGACATTTTTCAAGTTTAATAATACTCCTCTTATGAACATGTGAAAGGACAACCATGCTTGCTTTATGCAAATGTATGTCTATTATTATTGCGCCAATTTAAAATAATAAAGAACACTGTCCAGATTATTATCCAGAATAACCTCAAAGATACTGTATGCTCAGAAAATAAACTGAAAACATAACATGGTAAACTCAAGCACAACAGGCAACAACAGATGGGCATGTTGATCTCACTGTAACCGTACTTAGTAATACTAACATAAAGTGACCTTGACTTATCAGATGAATTTCAATTTTAAAATGCTTGGCAAAAGGGAAAGCACAACTGCATTAACAGAAAATACAAATGCAAAGCCAGAACAAAAATGCAAAAGCCACATTGATTGTTTACAATTGAGTGCCAAATACTGCCAGTGTTTCTGGTGGAAGAAACTGTCAACGTAAGTGAAACACTGTTCACCAGTTTACATTGACTATGATAACTATCCCTAAGTGATTAGGGAATCACACTAAGTGATTGACTGCTAAATCATGATTGTTCAATCACATAAAGTGATTGAACAATCATTCATGTAGTGACAGTTATAGATATCATGTTTTAGTTTTATACATTTATGTTTTCCAATAATTAGGGCCCAACTCCTCCGACTTTGATCGCGATTTCTGAGGACTTAAAATATACGAAAAGTCCTAAATTTTTGCATGAGCATAAGATCCGATGAAAAATTTCATCTAATGTGGGTCTCAAACATGGTAGGTCTAATGGCTCTGTAGCAACACCTGGAAATTTTCAAAACACCAAGGTTAATCAGTTATTTTTACCCACATGCATGATATCTGACACATATGTATCATGCTGAGACTTAAAAAAATGTCTCTTACTGCAATGATCTAAACCCAACGGGAAGTCTGCCATTTTGATGCATATTTTCATTATGGGTGTGTTTCACATTTTTAGGGTTTGTTCAAGTAGAACTCCATTGACGCGATTTATCAGATCATGTTCATATTTGGTGATCCTATAAAAGAGATAATAATGATGTTAAATTACGAAAATTTATGAGTTTTCTTCAAAGGATGTGGTAGTGGTGTGGCAGCCATTTTGAGCGTTTTGCCACAAAAACGGAATGCCTATAACTTCAACATACGTTGTCTGATTTGAATCAAATCTCAGATGCTGGTAAAGAGTCAAAACCTGAACACATCTATGTGCCAATTGTCAGCCATATTCAAAGTGCCACCTACTGGTCACAGGAAATGGCTTCAAATACCCATGTGTCATTCTTAAACCAAGTTCTCCCATAGAATTTATCAGAACAACTTGAAATTTGGTCTGGGCACACTTAAGACCTTTGTGATGGAAAATAATTAAAATCTCTTTTTCCGTCAACAGCCTGGATGTTGAGGGGCAGCCAATTTTTAAATGTCTTGACACACCAAATTTTGTTGCCAGCACAGCAAAATTTCAAGTTTTATCACAACAAAAGACATTCTTGTAAGTTCCCCATTTCTAATCACATTTGTCCCAAATTTCGCATACTGTTTAAAAACTGCATTCTCAGGAAAGTGACATACCACCTACGGAGTCTCACACACACGGCGCCGTCTAGTGGCTATCTCAAGCGAACCCTGTATGGCAGTAATTAGGGCCAGAGCCCTGCTAGGGGAAGGGCCCTATTGTTAGGGCCTGAGCACCGAAGGCGGTGTGAGGCCCTATTGTATTTCTAGTGTTTATTTTTATTATTATTAGTGGCGCACTTTGAACCTTAATTTGACCCCCTAAACATGCTCAAAAACTCACAAAAATTGGCACGCACATCAGGTCTGGCGAAAAATTTGATATAACAGAAAAACTGACCCCCAAGGTGCAAAAATGTGCTCTCTAGCGCCACATGGGCACACAAAATCACCCACTGCAGCCCACTGGAATGTTGTAAAGAGACAGGACAAAAGCCTAATTGTAGTGCTCATCAAGACCTAAAAATCACGCGTTGACACCCCTAGACTAAAAATAACAGGAGTTTGGCAATTTGCATTTGACACCCCTAGACTAAAAACAACAGGAGTTTGGCAATTTGCATTTGAAAATGCAATTTATGGCCAAAATTTCACTTTGAACAAAATATATCTCGTCCAAGGGCGGTGATGGTATTGGCTTCAAAAGCTGAGCACACTGTGCTGAACAAAACAACTTTTCAACTTTTTAATTACTTCGAAGCATTTGGATTTTATAAGCCCTCAAAGTTGGAGTGCTCTTCTGTGTCCTCCCAAGTCAAGGGGGAAAAGAGGGAAGAAAATGCACGTGCCAAACTGAGGCCCCTACAGTCTAAAGTATAAGTCTGTCAGCTTTCACACCTATGTCATTGGAAAGAGAACAAAAAAACCTTCTAGATTATGATATTTTGTATACGATTTGATCAAGTTTGAGGTACTTTTCAGGAGGTTTTCTAAATGTATTCCTCCTTTCTGTCCTCTGCCCTGCTGCTGCAGCACACTGCTGGTCATGTGACTGACTCTGGGAAGGGGATTAGTGTGCCATACACACACATTATAAAACCTGAGAGGCAGCAGAAAACTCTCTAAAACTAAAACTGTGATAACTCACAAACCGTAAAAGATAGCAAAAACATGTAAATACAAGATTTAGAGGTCTTGTGACTCATTTAAAATTTGAATGAAGTCTATGGGTAAAACTATGTTGACACCCAGTGGAAGCACAAACAGGTGCGGGTTTGAAAGATTTCTCCATTGAATTGCATAAGAGAAAAAAAAGTTCCATTCTGACACTCATGTGATTCATCCTTTAACTAAAGCTGAACAGTGATGCTCCACTTCCACCTTGTGGCCAAAGTAGGATTTCTGTTTTGGTAGGGAGGCACAGGCACAATAAGGAGGGAGGACAGGACGCCGTCACAGGTTACAGTGGTGGAGGATGGCGGCGTCTGAGCTAGGAAATACATAAGGGAACATAGTTTTTTTCTTTTATGTGTGTACGTTTCACATCAATATCAGGTAACTGTTGAATAGAGGAGACTTTGACTTAGCACATGAATGAACTTGTTTCACTGACTGATTTCCACTTTCAAGCAGTGAATGCAGCTGTGTTCTGGCCTGCCTGCACGAGAGAAAGAAGGCACGTACTGGGGCAGCGGTGCAGACCGAGAGCGCAAGTGGTCAGCTGCAACCGGGGGCGAGTTGGCGCCAGCTCCAAGATGGCAGCGGGGTGTGATGGCCCGTCCAACACAGTTTGCAGCTTTAATCGTTTTCTTATTATTATTATTACGTCACTATAAACCTAAATTTGACCCTCTAAACATGCTCAAAAACTCACCAAATTTGGCACGCACTTCAGGATCAACGAAAGATTTGATTAAGTGGAAACACTGACCCCCTCAGTGCAAAACTGTGCTCTCTAGCGCCACCTAGGCACAGAAAAACTGCTTAGGCTTAAAACAACAGGAACTCAGCAATTAGCATTTGAAATTGGAATTTACGGCCAAAATTTCACTTTGAACAAAATATATCGTCCAAGGGCGGTGATGGTATCGGCTTAAAAAGCTAATATATGACTGAGAACACAGTGCTGATCAAAAGCCCTCAAAGTTGGAGTGGCACATGCTTTTCCTCTGTGTCCTCCCATTAAACTCAATGGGGAAAACAGAGACTTGTGTCAAACTGAGGTCCCTACAGTCTAAAGTAAAATTCTGATGGCTCAAACCTGTGCCAATGGAAAGATAACGAAATTTCCTAGTAGTATATCATAAGTTATGTAAGATTTGATAAAGTTTGTGGTACTTGTGAGGAGGTTTTCTAAAATCATAAAAAGTGATGCTCTACGCTTGAAAGATATGCTCTACTACCACCTTTTGGCTAAACTAATACTTACGTTTACTTTGAAGGCAGCAAATATACAGAACTTTCGATCAGTACCGTCTCTGCTCATTAAGGTATGGTATTATGCTATGCGTAAGATTGGCTGATAAGATACGTTAAAAAAAAAATCAGGTGACTTTTCTGATGAAAACTATTTACATTAAAAAACTTTATTGCACACACTGCAAAAACAAGAGGCAATGATGGCAAGGAAGATAATGAAATTGGGGAAAACATCTGTAGAGTATTTAATGTCTGAAAGCTGAAAAACGTGGAGTTACGATAAGATCTATTTTGGAGCAGTTCGCATCAGAAGTAATGCCCTCGGGTTCAGGAATCAGTTCGTACATGAATGCTTTCAACCGTGGCTGTTTATGATGATCGTGATTCATTTTTAACTTCTGACAGTCAGTTTGGCATCTTTATAGCGTAACCTGGGTAGTTTAACCCTTAGGTTATTTCTACAGTAATTTTTTTACAATGAAACGGCACTTTATGTGTTTGTTCCAGGTATTTGCCTCCTTCGTAGTAAACATGAATCCCAGTTTAGCCACAAGGTGGTAGTAGAGCATCACTCTCTAAGTTAAACTCTCTTAGTTAAACTCCAGGTTGCTATGTGTTACTGTCCCTTCATGTGAGGTTGGTAGGTAGTTACACTCTGCCAAGTGCGCAGAAGCCTAGAAGTGATCCTCTTACTCTGATAACTGTCTTTGTTTTTTCTTCGGTTGATGTGCAGTCGCTGCAGTACATCCTTCAGCTCCAGTGGTAATTTACGAAAATTGTCTTTTTGCCCTTAGCTTTTTTCTTTTTTATACAGTCTATGGCTTTTACCCTGTAAAAGTCATTAGTACAAACAGGATCAGTACAGTAGTGACCTCCCTTTTGTCACTGTTGCTCCATCTTTTACTTTCTGTCAAGGACTGTCACTGCTAACTCTGTAACTCCTGCGCTACCAAGCATTCCCATGATACCACAGGTTACAATGGTGAACGGTGGCGGCGTCCATGCTAGGAAATACATAAGGGAACATTGTTATTATCTTTTATATGTTTCCATTTTTAATCAATGTCAGGTCATTGTTGAATACAGGGGACTTTGATTTAGCACATCAGTGAACTTGATTCACTGCCTCATTTCCACTTTCAAGCAGTGAGTGCAGTTATGTGCTGGCCTGCCTGCAAGAGAGAGAGAAGGCACATACTGCACTTGGGTGGCAGTGTGGACTGAGCGCTGGCAGTCAACTGTGTCTGGGGCGAGTTGCTCGCTGCTCCAACGAGTGCCGGGTGCGAGGGCCCTACCAATGCTGCTTGCAGCTTTAATTTACATTGAATTTTGTTCGCACAATACCCTCTGCATAGGGGAGTTGTATAGGCAACTACAGCCATCCCTGATGGGTACCAGGGTGCGAGGGCCCATTCAATGCAGCTTGCAGTTTTAATGTGGTTGTTTTTTCCCTTTTGCAAAGCATTTTGGAGTAAAGGGGAAAACTTTAAAAGGCTTTGAAATATACAGACCTGTAAGGCCTCAGTTTTGTTGAGAAACTCGTCCTCTGGGGGCCTGATAAGGTAACAGTGGTTGCAGCACTTCTTCAGTTCCATCATGATGTTCAGAAAGCCTGATGTGCTTCCTTTGGTACCCTTACTCAGGGCTTTATAGTTCCTGGTCAGGATCCATCTAATAACAAACAGAAGACACATAAGCACAAAACCTGCTTTTACTACACCTTTCTCTTGATAATACTTCAATGTCGAAGCAAAGTTAGAGTAAAGTAATGTCCCCTCTGTATGACACAAAAGATGCAAGGCATTTGCAAGGATGTATATGACAGAGGGTTTAAGGTCATGTTTAGACTAAAATTATGTCAAGAGTTGCACCAAAATTGGTTTCTTGGTTTAAATATTTATTGTTTTATTTTGATCCAAATGTCATCTTCTTACTAGCAATACAGCAACACTATACCCACAGCATTTTGCTTAGTTGTTTTTTGTTTGAACCAGTGATACATTTACACAAACAAGATGTTTTTATCATGTATTACTTCATGATAAAAAACGAAAAGTTTTCTACATTACTTCTGGCGAGTCAGCTCAGTTCTTTGAGGTTCCCTTGTGTGCCCCACTGTGTAGAAATTCATTTCCATTCATTTTCCACACCCTTATTTAGCGCCCGCACATTACATGTACTTTTCCTCATGTCAAAGTTTGAACAAGCACTGCACACAACTCAGAACAGCAATAGTATTTCAGTGGACACAACTCCGCAGCTCAGCACGCCAAACTAACACAACCTGAACTAAAGAGACACCCGGTTATAACATGTTACCAGCTAAACCTCTGTCAAAACAGGCAGATTAGCGAGCAGACATAATTTTTGACAGCCAAACATCCAGCAAGAGCCACAACACATTACTGTTCCACAGTAATAAGTCCAGTTTTGAGTCTGTTTGTAGCCTTTCCTATAACGTAGTGTCACCAACAACTACACACCAGCCTGAGAAAACTCCTGCCAGCAAGGTTGGCAAGAGAAAGGCAACACTGCTACATAAAGTAGCTGCAGCTACGAAGCCTTGATGCTTTCAGGAACCTCCATGAATCACAGAATTGAGGTAGAGCAGTCATTGGACATCAGAGGGAAAACTAGAGGGGATTTTCTCCATAAAATATGGTTTCAACAAAGTAGCTGTTTTGTGAGGCATAAAGCTGGCATCGTTAAGTTTCTGTTTCAAAATCGTGGCCAAAGCTCCAAGTTACATAGTGCAGTAACAAGCTACAGGAGGGCTAGTGGCTGAGGCAAAGAGCCCAGGCAACCTGTTACACCACACCCTTACATTAAAATGATTTTGAAACCATTATTTTAAGGTGTAAACGTTAAATATTATTGCTTTGAATGTGGAAAATGATGAGAAATAAATAAATACAATATTTCTTTATTTTAAAAAGGTAGCATAAGGAACTTACTTGTAATACTGTTTCTGAATAGCACTCATTTCCACTCGGAGGATCTGCTCTACTTTGGCAGGAAGAGATTTCTCCACATCCTTCTTGACTCGGCGCAAAAGAAAAGGTTCCAGCTCCTTGTGCAGACTAGTGTAACCTGAGTCCCTGCCTTTACCATGCTCATCCTCAAACAGTTCCCAAGAGTGAAATCTTGAGAAACAAGACATACAATACACATTAGTGGGGATATTATTAATAGACTGCATATATATGGCACTTTTCTTATCTTTTGAACACCTCGTGCTTTAAAACACAAGTAAGCATTCACCCTATTTATACACTAATGGCATGTGACTTCTTTACATGGAGTCAACCATCAGGAGCAATTTTGGGTTTAGAGTATTACCCAAGGATATTTTGACCACAGACTTGAGGAGTCAGGGATCAAACCACTGATATTCTGATTAATATATGGCTCACTTTTACCTCTTGAGCTACAGCTGCCCCCATCTATCAACTGATGGTAAGAGATACAGGTGGGCAAAAACAGATTAAGTTTCATCCTTTTTTTCTTTTATCTTATATAGTCAGTGGTAAAACAAAACATCACTGAACACTATATCCTTTAACTGCAAGTTACCCCAAATCCAGTATTTAAATAGAGAAACATTTGAGGAAAAGTAGAAAAATATTAAAACAGCCTTGGTTCTACTGCTTAAATTTTTATGCATTTTTTCATATTTTGCTAGCCCTGCAACACAGTGATAGTAAGATAAATTCTATGATTGTAAAAATAAATAATAATTATAATCAGCAGCAATATTTACAAATACTTCCCTTGTTTAAAATAAGATTTTGATATTTAGAATTTTTTTAGAGTAATTTTAATTAAAGTTTTTGAATATACATGAATATTACCATAATCATAACCACACAACATAGAATAAAAACAAATGGAAAATAAAATAAACAAAAACTTGCTATAAGCTCCTGGTTTTCCTTATCACTATTCTGAAAGAAGAAAATAATGAGACTTACAGGTAAACCAGTTTTTGGCTGATTTTGTTTTTAAATAGTTTTAATTTGTTTTAAAGTGTTGTATGGTGGTGCTTCATGTGGATTTTCAAACCATAACTAACAAATATTTTTTTACACACCTTAACTGGCATCTGAAAGTCGAACCAGTTTACATGACAGGCTAACTCAATTTATGTCATCTGTTCTGATTCTCTCCAGAAAGACTCTGAATCAAAAATGATTAAAAACCGGTATCAATAGCAGAACTGGTAAAACACTGAGAACTAATTATACTCAGAGAACAGCTCTATTTCACTGCAGCAAGGAGAGAACTTTGCTGGTCTTCAACCATAACCATTAATAAAGCTTACTTCTCAGGCATAATGAAGTGCAGCAGGGACCAAAGCTCTTTAAGGGAGTTCTGCAGTGGTGTTCCAGTGATTAGAAGCCTATGATTGGACTTGAAGTCAATCATGGTCTTGTAGAGGAGGGAGTCGTCGTTCTTCAGTCGATGCGCTTCATCCACACCAATAAAAGCCCAGTTAATACTGCCCAAAAATGACTGGAGACACACATATTTGTTACAAGTTTTACATGTTTTACTTTTTACAAAACAGCTATAGAATTGACCGTTACCATTCCATGTATCATTATTAAAAGACATTAAATCAAAAACAATAGCACAACAATGATCCACTTAAAAAGTAGCTGCTGACCTTGTCTTTGAGAAGAATCTCGTATGTTGTAAGGAGGATATTAAATTTCATTCTCTTGCTATGAACATGCATCCACTCATGTGTCCTAATCTATCAAATCACACAAGAGAAAAAGAAACATTAAAAATGTTAGGACAAATGTTAATAAACAGAAGCATTTGTTGCTTGCATCCACATATAACAAAAGGTTACCTCCAAATCAAAAACACACATTATTCTCTTAGCTGTAATGCTCTCATTTATTAGAGACTGAGCCCGTAAGAGAGGCATCCTTGCCTGGAGGTCAAGGACTTAATTGTCATTGTGTTGTTTCCTACTTCTTACTTCAAACCTAAATTTGAACCCCAAAAACCCACCAAAATTTGGCACTCACAACCGGTCTGGCAAAAAAAAATTAACCCAAGTGCCAAAATGTGCTCACTATTGCCACCTAGAAGCACTACAACGGGCACCACATCCTATAGGAATGTCGTAGAGAGATCAAACAAAAACGCAATTGTTTGTCTAATCAAGACCTACAAATTACCCACTGAGACCCCTGACCTAAATCAAGCAGGAAGCCCACAATTTGCATTTAAAAATTTGTCCTTGTATATTTGCTATTTTCATCAAGGGTGCTTATTGAATTGCCATAAACACTAATAGATGACTAAGGACACACTGCCCACGAAAAGCTCTGAATATATTTTTCATCGTCTGAACAGTTTTGGTTTTATAAGCCATTTAGGTTTGAGTCCCAAATCACGTCACCTACCTCTTCTAAATGAATGGTAAAAAACTAAGAGGCAGAGAAAACGTTCTGATTGCACACCTTAAACAAGTGGCCATTCTGGCTAAACTGTGACTTGTATCAATGAAACGTCCAGATGTAAAAGGCTAGAAGAACTTGAAGAGCAAAGCAATATGACCTTGGTGTAGATAACTTTTAAAACATGGCCGCTAACAGCAAGACATCAAAAATGGTGCCACCTGCTTTCTTCTAGGGGTTTTAAGCAGTGGTTTTAGCCACCTATGAGAGACAATAATGAAATTGTGTTGAACTGAGGCTTGTAGTGTCTTAAATATATAAGTCTGACTGCTTTCAAAACTACACTGATGGACACCAAACAAAGTTTCCAACCCGGATATTATTAGTTTATGTAAGACTTGGCCAAAGTTATGGGATCTGTGATGAGGTTTTTCCCAGATTATTTCTTTATGTTTCTCCCCTCCTGTACCCTAGCAGTCATGTGACTGACTCTTAGCAGAGGCAGATTCTACAATACACATCCATTATAAAATCTAAGGGGGGGCAAAAAAAAGCTCCAAAACTAAAACTCTAATATCTCAAAAACAGTAAAAGACAGCAACTACATATAATTTGACTCACTTAGCTGAACCTACATTCAGAAAGGTGTGGCTTTGATCCTTCTCTCCATTAAAATGAACTGGTATTTCTCTTTGTCTGGCTGCAGTTATTTCTTATACCCAAACAGCTGCCAGTACACATGTAAATCAAACTTTGATCGTGTCACTTGAGTTCGAAGTAATGTAATCTACCATTTGAAATGAATGAACATGTGGTGCCTGTCTGCACATACCCTCACATAACTGAAAGTTCACATCAATCAAACTTTGACAAGTTCATATGGGTAATTCCTCAGACTTTCAAAAATTGTTTTACTGTGAGTGGCAGAGTTTTTAAAAGATATCAGTTATAGAGACTTGTGCCTTCTCTAAAATCTAATGGAACTCAATGGCACTCAACTTGTGGTGCTCATCATGCCAAGAAGTACACAAACAGCAACTGCTTATAAAAACCATAAGCCAGTTATGAGCATCCACAAATCAATTTCACATAGTATTTTTTTTACTTTCCACACTACACCTGCCGACTGTAGCCTCTTGTCCATTAGTTAATAAAGCCTTTATTATGCACAGTACAAAGAAACAGTTCCTGGCACTAGTCTTTAGTCACTTAGAACTTTTTTTTAACCCTAACCCTTGATGTAGTAGCCTCTGCATGTCTCTCGAATTTGTGCAGAGACATTAAGTTGATCACAAAGTGCTGTACCAATAGCTATACTAGTTTAAACTAGTTTAACCTCGTTTAAAAAAATGTGCCACATACATATACTGGAATTGCACTACGGAGTGGGCACTAGTCAAAAACAAGGGAGAATAATGTTTTTTTTTTTTTATACAAGGCAATAGTTGCATAAAACTTTTTTTTTTTTTTTAACTGAATGACTATTTGAAAATGCAGAAATCAAGGACCATCCCTTGTTCTTACATGCAATTGATCACAACAAGATATCTGTTATCTAAAGTGATATATTTTTTGGCTCACATCTCTAAAACTCTGCTAATTAGACTAAAATTCTAGATAAGTAGAAGCACAGCTGTTAGTATGTTTACCATGTTCCTGCTGCTTATGTCTCCGAGATAGACCACAACATTCATTTGAGGGGCCCAGAGCTGGATTTCTCTCTGCCAGGAGGTTAGTGTAGAGAGAGGCACAACGAGCAAGAAGGGCCCATACAGCTGGTGCTCATTAAACAGGTAGCTGAGAAAGCAGATCGTTTGTATGGTCTTTCCTAAACCCATCTCATCAGCAAGGATGCAACTGTTGCCCCTACAAATGAAGACAGAGTAGAACAGAACAACACCAAAAGCTCAGATTATGGTTCTCCTACTGCTGGGTAATGGAGCATCCTATAAACATGAGACATATTACATTATTTATATTTGGTGCCTTTATGCAACTCCAGAAATAACTTGTGCATTTTTTTTTTTTACCTAAAATTACAAATTAAATGTTCAGGGCAATACAAGCTGAGAATCTAAGCATTCCTTGAATCATACTTGCACCAGGAGTGAGCCATCCAGTTTAAACTGTCCAGCTGGTAGTCTCGGAGTTCCAGACCATCACCTCCAATATAAACCGGTTGCTTCTTCATGGGGACAAACCTGGGTCTTTGTTTTAGCACCTATAAGAAATTAAAGCAGCAGGAATAAGTATAATTTGTCCCAAATCCGTCAGTGCAGGACTTTCGGTGTCTTACCTCCTCAGTGTGGTACACCCTGTGACCCAAACATTTACCATAAAAATTGCTAAATTATGTCTGCATCCTTGCATAAGCGGAAATAGAAGTAGTGGGAACAAGTTCAACTCAGAGAGTTGCACTGTGGTTAGCATTGTCAGTCAAGTTTACTGCTTCAGAAAAAACAAAAACATATGAGTGACCATACAGCCAATCCTCATGACTTTTGTATCTACTGCATGGAAGCATTATGGTTTCCTTATAGTTTCAACAAATATGTATAAGGATTAGTGAATTGTACAAAAACTGCCACCGTCGAAATGCCAACACTGTCAAACTGTCAGGTGCATCTGTGGAAACACTTCAATATGCCAAGTCTTTTACAACAGTATAACCTGAAAGTGTTGATAAGCAGAGAAAGAAAAAAATAGACTGGTGGGCAAAGCCTTCTCCCCACGGCATTATTTTTTGCAGATAAGCAGACTCTTTTACAAAGGTCTTTTCATACACATGCTGGACAGTCTTGGCTTGGCTTGGCTTGGCTTGGCTTGATTGAGCATGTCAGGAGTAATGTTATAGAGAGCTAAGTAATAAATACCTGTGGGTGCAGGCACAAGGAAGACACATTTTAGTCACCTAAAAGAAGACCAACTTGAAAACAAATACCAAAATAATTTTAAAAAATAAATAAAATTAACATTTGCATAAAAAAAATACTGTATTTTGAATATCTTCACAGCTTTACCTTGGTATTAGACAACTATTTACAGTAAGGACTGATTACATTTGACATCTCTTCAAAGGCATCAGACTCCTCAGACAAAAGCAATATTTTTACATTGCAAACACCAGAGTTTCCCGTCTACTCCTTGGTGCTTTGGTGCCTTGGTGGTGGTCCAATGCTTGGATTGTGCAGTTTGATGTTGTTATTCATAATGTAATTTTTAACACCATAATCACACAGTAACACCAACATACAAACAAAATGTGAACAAAACACAGAACACAGAATAGAAATGTTCTGTTCTGTGTTAAGATGGCTTGTTTTAAAAGAAGTATAGTGCTTTTAAAGACAGCAGGGATAAATATTATAACTTCAGTTTTCAACTGGAAAGAGTTATCTGGCAGAAAAGTAAAGCGCTTGAAGTATTACAAATATGGCATACACATACATTTGTGTTCAAATTATAGCAGTCCAACATGACTAACCAGATCAATCACTGTTTTTCGTAGAAATTATATTATTACATGGCAAATAATTTACCAGTAGGTGTAGTAGAGTCAGAGAAAACAACAGACCCAACAGTCATGATATGCATGCTCCTGAGTCTGTGTAATTGAATAATTAATTGAAAGGGGCACGTTCAAAATATTAGCAGTGTGGAGTTCAATCGGTGAGGTCATTCATTATGTGAAGAAACAGGTGTCATTCAAGGGGCCCTTATTTAAGGATGAAGCCAGCACATGTTGTACATGCAATTTTCTCTGAAAACCTGAGAAAGATGGGTCGTTCCAAAAATTGTTCAGAAGAACAGCATGCTTTAATCAAAACATTGACTGGTGACAATTAGAAGATGCCTGTGTGAGGCTAATCCATCAGCAAGAAGCCCCTGCAAAGTCCCGCTGTTAAAAAATTAAGGTTACAGAGTGGCCAGCCCAATCCCCGGACCTTAATCCAATAGAAAACTTTTGGGGTGACATCAAAAATGCTGTCTCTGAGGCAAAACCAAAAAATGCACAGGAATTGTGGAAGGTTGTAAAATCCTCCTGGGCTAGAATACCTGTTTACAGGTGCCAGAAGTTGGTCAACTCCATGCAGCACAGATGTGAAGCAATTCTCAAAAACAGTGGTTATGCAACTAAATATTAGTTTATACACATCCATACACATCTATTTAACTGATGGCACAAAGAACATGCTGAACCATTAACTGTTGTGCTGCTACAACCTTAGCAGCTTGTGGACGTTTATTTTAGACTGAAACTGACTGAGGATATCACACCCAAATATACTAAACCAGCGGTCCCCAACCACCGGGCCATGGACCATTACCGGTCCGTTTGTCATTTGGTTCTGGGCCACACAGAAAGAAAAAAAAATTATTGATGATCAGAGTCTGAGAGATGTTTCATTTTGAAGAATAACCGGATTCTCTCCCCAGACATCCGTCTCTGCCTCTTGACACAGGTTAAGACAGGTAGAGACGCTTACCCAAGTCACTGGTATGTTACCTCAGTTAAGCCCTAAAGCTAGCAAAAATGAGTAAACCGGGACCGGCTCGTTGCAGAGAAACAAGCTCAGGGCTCCCACTAGCTCAGCGTAACGGTGAATTGTATTTTTATGCACTTATATTTGATTTTACGCTGGTCGTGTCATTTAATTTCGACGTATTTATCCCCCACACCTTAAAGCTGGTCCGTGAAAATATTGTCTTACATGAAACCGGTCCGTGGTGTAAAAAAGGTTGGGGACCGCTGTACTAAACTCTATCAGCCTTGCAAGGTCTATTGCATTACCAATATACTATCAGTGCCAGTAGAGCTCTAGCCCTTTACCTTGCAGTCTCTGGATGGAATGGTTTTAGACTGGTTTCTGCTCATGTAGTCATCGATGCATTTCTGGAACTTCTTGGCAATTAGAGCACCATCTTCCCAGCTACACTCCGAGTATGGTAAACCCTGCCACTTGCAGAGATAGTCTGGGTAACCAGCTGCTGACTTCTGGTTTGAATGCCCTGCTCAAAAGGAATTCGGAGACCTGTTTAGTGATATATATCAAGTAGCATCAAATATATTTAAAGTAAATGTCATTCATACAAACAAGTTACAAGATAGATTGTAGAGAGTGCACCTATGATTCGTTCTACAAGCTGGTACTGAGAGTGCAGATCATCCATTAATTCTTCCTGACAATTGAAATACTCTATATCCTCTGGTGAGGCAGCCTTTAACCTGTGGAGAGGAAAAAAGCATAAGAAAGTTAGCAATAGTCTGTCTTTCACTTCTGAATACATAGATCATCAATACTCTTTAGCCATCATTATTCATCAAGAACATTTAGCTAAGGTGCATGGAGCAAGCACTCAACCAAGCTTAGTCTAAGACAGACTTTGACACACAAACACTGCTTTTCAGCAACCTACCATATTGTTACTTAAGTGGCAATCAATATTTTGTGCTTTGCTGAATTTGTATCAGTTTGACAAAACAGTAAAAAAATTTGGTTTCAATGAAGTGACAGATTTTTTTTATAATAACTACATTGTTGTAGATGTGAAGGCCAGTCTATATCAGCACTGAAAAAAACAAACAAAAACAAACCACATTCATCTACTTTGTATTGCAAAACAAATTTAAAGTGACTGCCTGCATGTCAGTTATATTACCTCTCTACACTCTTATTAATGCCAAAAAAAATTTATACCTACCTTACTTTTTTAAGAATGAGCTGTTTTGGAAATTGAGATGCTATTAAATGGGATTTTTTATCATAATCATTTAAACATTGAGATTAACATGAAGAATAAAATAGACTGATGAAATTTTACAATCCTGTCTTTAAAATGACATGAACAGTGTGTACAGTTGAATGCAATGCCTGTTTGTAAGGTCTTGAAAGAGATGTTCCAATACCATTTTTTCCTTCCCAATACCAGATCTTTGTCTGCCAGAGTAACAATCCCATATTTTACAAACAAATTACTTGATATTGTAACAGTGTTCTCATCAGCCAAGAACCCAAGGTCTGGAGGCATTTAAATTTTGTTCAGTTATGATTCACTGGATGAGATTTATTTGTATGAATGAAAGATTTTATTATACATTACAATTACAGTTAAAACAATTAATATTAATACAATTAGGACAGCTGGCTTAAACTTTTATTACTTTTGTCTGTTGTGGCTGTGTTTTTTCCAGCTGTCAGTGTGTAATACTGTTAAGTCAAATACCATAAAGCAAGTAAAGGCCAGTTTACACTAAAAATTTGCAAGTAGACAACTTGACACTTGCAGCTGCTTGCAATGCACCAGTGTGCAACACTCATTCTAAGTTCATACCACTGTGACTACATGAGACAGTGTATCCTTTCACATAATAAGAACTCTGCTTTTCCTGGCTTTTCAGGGGGATTCTAAATGCCTTGCAGAACAAACTTTGTGGTGTAACGTAAACTTAAATGGAGACGTAGCAAGCAACATTACATTTTTTCACAATTATACTAATAAAAGCTTTAAAGTCCAGCAAAGAGTTAACCGCTATCATTATGGTGAGGTTTCAGGAAGAGCTTTTGCTTTCTGTAAGCTAACATTATATCCTCACTGAAACTTTAAAAACTTTAAAAAAAGCATTTACATCCCTGCTAGCTTATTGGCTGTTGAAACAAGTGACATGTCCCTGGCCTCTGGCGGCTTGACAAGCTGAATTTCAAGTGACACAGTCATTCAGCCTAAGTCACACTGAGACTGACCAGTTTACACTGCTGCAACTTTTGCTGCAATTATTTCATTGCGTTTCGTTGATCTTTGGTGTAAACTGGCCTTAACATTGTGTTTTATTAACAAGCTCTTACCACTTCTTTTTCTCCTGGTCCCTCTTCTTGAAATTGTCCAGCTTCTTCATGCCCTTGACATTCTGTAACTTGAGTGTCTCCTCTGTCTCCCAAGTGTTGTGGATATGGGCCCAGTTCTTCCACTTAATCAAATACTGGATTTCTCCAGCCTCTTTGTTGGAATTAAAGTTGGCATTGGGGTCCCCGTCTGCTTCTACCGCATATACAGTTGTTGCACTTCCTGTTGCTGTTAGGGGAAAGAAAACAAATCTGTTAGCCACAGTTAGGTAAGATGGGATGACATCGATCTCAGCACTGTAATCCCTACCTCTTTTCCTTCCAATTCTGCTGTCCATTACTCTCTCTATTGTTTCAAATTCATCTTCTTCAGGCTGGGGGACATCTTCACCCAGAACTTCCACCAGATCATCTGAGTCAGTCTTCAGCTCCTCATCTTCCTTGTAGCTGATGTTGACTGTGGCCTGACGCCGAGGACCTGCAGACGCTACCTTCTTGTAGTCATCATCCTCATCCTCAGAAGAAGAATGCTTTTGGACCTTTTTCCTCTGGGTGCTACTTTTCTTCCCATTCCGAAAATTAATCCTAAGACATGAGGGGCAAAGTTGTTTTTGTAGTCTGACTTCATTAACAATTCAAAAAGGAACAGCTGAAAGAATAATGTAACCTATGTGCTCAGGCAGTGAGGAGAGTTAAACCTTTTGCTTACTTGGTTGGAGGCTTTCTACTTTTGATTTTGTGACTGGGCTCATAGTCTGATGCCGTCTCCTCACTGTTGTCCTCTGCTGATGAGTCTGATCCAGAACCACTCCCAGATACAGAACCAGATCTTGAGTCAGAGGAGTCTGAATTTCTTCTTTTTTTAGATCCACTTGATGATTCAGATTCTTCACTACTTGAAGAGTCCTAGAAAAAAAAGCAGCAATACAGAAAAAAATTATCATGAACATTTCCAAACGGCACAGAATTAAGTATATTAGGAATAAGTTTAGAACAAACCTCATCAGATCCGCTATTTGATGAGCTTTGTCTTTGCTGCTGCTGCTGCTGCAGCTGTTGTTTCCTGAGCATAGCAGATCGTTGCACTGCTAGGATACTTGGGTTGGACTTCCAGAACTGAAATCAATGAGCATGGTGCAAGGTCAGCCAAAAGTATGTGAACTAGTTTAACAGCCAGGGCTTTTCTTGCCTATCTAACTTAATGGTATTACTGGCCTCCTCTTTTGATGAAAATTCAAACTAAAATGCAAAGTTGTTCTATTTTAACTGTGTTCTGTGACATCATGCAAATGTGTTGATGTTGTGGCAGTTACAAAGAAAGTAACATCCTTTCCCAACCAGAAACCTGAAAGACTGGAGAGATAAGGGCTCAATTTAAGATGCATTTAATACTACCTGAGCTAGACTGAAAGCTGGCATCGATGAGGAAAAGCAAAAGTTTTAGAAAAGACCGGAAAGAGATTGAAACACTAACAACACTACAGGTACACACATGGACAAAATTGTTGGTACCCTTCCGTTAAAGAAAGAAAAACCCACAACGGTCACTGAAATAACTTGAAACTGACAAAAGTAGTAATAAATAAAAATTTACTGAAAATTAACTAATGAAAATCAGACATTGCTTTTGAATTGTGGTTCAACAGAATCATTTTAAAAAACAAAATAATGAAACTGGCC
>JAPZDV010000011.1:124405-142484 GCA_029814665.1 Acanthurus lineatus | reverse complement strand
GGTCACTTAAATAACTTGAAACTGACAAAAGTAGTAATAAATAAAAATTTACTGAAAATTAACTAATTAAAATTAGACATTGCTTTTGAATTGTGGTTCAACAGAATCATTTTAAAAAACAAAAATAATAAAACTATCAGAAACTATCACCCCTATTCTAGTTCATCCAGACCAGACAGGCTTTATCAAACACAGACATCCCTCAGGCCACAGGCCTTAATTAGATCAACAGCATAGCACAGCATAAACAATACAAATCTATAATTGTATCACTGAATGAAGAGAAAGCATTTGACAAAGTTAACTGGGATTTCCCATTCAACACACTTAAAAAATTTGGTTTTGCAGAGTTGTTCATCCATTGGATGAAAACACTGCACTTTCTCCAGGAATGTTAGTTATGCATCGTAACCCCAGATTCTATGAGTATAAGCGTAGCCCTCTAAAAGCTGTAACTATTGGGCTTATCCCTCACGCATGCCCAGTCCTGAAGAATTTATTCCACTAGGGAACCCCCACAAATAGAATGTTGGAAGATTTCCAATATGACAGATCTGGCTGCAGGGCAGAGGGAACGGTTAACGTACACCTCTTGTGACAGACTGGGTTGAGGCGGGAGCAGCTGAATCATCTCCAGATTCTACTTATGTGAAGGAGACCTAGAGGAACCTGACCGACATCAAACACAACACAAGCAGCACTGACACTACCTTGTGTGGTGAGATGCACCAGAGAAGGGAATTGAGCGCAGTCTGGCTGGAGACAACGTTGCTTTCAATTTAAATGAGTTCACATGAACACTCAGACAAAACTGGACCTCACTTAACGAGAAAGGCAGCACTTCCCTGTGCTTCGGGATGATTAGCACATGAAAGCAGAGTTTGACTGGCGTGAACCAGTTGCCAGTTTGCATGCACTCCAGCACCTCCTTGATTGTAAGCATGTGGAAAAGCCTCTTCATTATGAATTTTTTGAAGAGAGATAGGTCAAGAATCGGCCTGATATTGCCTGTTTTCTATCACAAAAAGAAATAATTTGAGTAAAAACCTTTGTTTTCCTCGCTTGCCGGAACTCTGGAAATTGCCCCTTTTTCTATGAACTCCATTATCTCCATCATCAGAGCAGCTGACTCTACCTGAGAGGAAAAACATGATTCCAGCATCCTGTTGAATGGTGGCAGGTGCTGGCGAACTGGATAGTGTAACCCTTTCTTATTAAATTTTCCATCCAATAGCTCATGGGAAAAAGACTTTGCCACGTAGTGATCAGACAGTGGGTGTGCAAATTTCTTGGAAGCCTCTGCGGACATTTTTGTAAGCCAAGAAAGAGGGCTAAGAGGGCTAAGTTGGAAGGGCTATAGAGCAGGCTGTTAGTCAGCATGAACATGAAACTGTCTGTTTTCAACTTTAGCTTCATGCCACAGAGAGGAAACCCCACCACTACGCATTGATGAATGGGAAGCAAGGAGATTACAGAGAGGTGGCGTTATGTTTGCATGAGACAAACTTATTTTGCCTGTGAAACTGTGTGAGAAAGGAGGCTACGCAGTTGACACACTGACCGTGTGCGCTGAGAAAAAAGTGTGGAGCAGCATGTGTGCTTCAACAGTTGCGTAAAGCTCATGGGGTGCTGCCGCTGCTTGCAAGAAGGCCCAAGAGTTGGATTTGGCCATATGCATGCCGGCCGTCTGTTCTTCAGGGAAGGGCAAGTGGAGCTGGTTGATGCTTGTTGTAGGTGGTAAACAGTATCAGGAGGAAGTGGCCCAAAGAGCCTGTCAAGGTTGTTGGGGCCATCAAGAAAGCCTTTTCTGATTTGAGCAGGCAGCATGGATGTGAAGCCACATGTAGTGCTGCAGCATGGTCACCCAAGCCTTCGTGCAAGCCACAACAGTGGCTGTGGAAAGGGTCAGGATTGCTTCTGTAGCCTTGCCAATCTCAGTTACTAACTCGGCAGGGAGAACGCCAGACGCCAAAGCAAAGTGATGTTGCTTATCTGCACCACCATCTGAGCTGCACACTAGTTTGGCTTGGCGTGGTAAGGGAGGCGGGCTTCAACCTGGTAATGCTGGGATGGTGGTGTTGGCTTCCTCCTGCTGAAAAACATGGCTTTTTGGCAACATAATAGCTGCAAACCGGGCTCCAGTGGATGGATGGAGGGGAAGCCGTGCTCCATGTTGCCCTTGACCTTGGTGAACTGTTCATAACATGCAACTGGTGGCTTCAACTTCTCGGGCTCCACCACGCTTCAGGGAGGAAGAGCTGAAGCAGTGGAAAGCCACAGAGGGAGACGTAAAGACTCCCGCTTTGGTCAGTAAATATCCCCCATCACATCCCACACACACTCACAGAGTACACAACTGATACACAATCCCACACAAAGTCACAATGATCACAAATAAGATGTTATCACTGTTATAGATTTTTGGGAAATTTACAGTCAATGTAAATGCTTGTATTTTGAATGTTTCACTTTCTTACTGCCAAAGTTAAAGCTATTGTGAAGTCTGCTGTTATTGCTGTTGTTTTTGTTATAGTTGTTAATGCCAGTGTTGTTGTTGTTTGTGTTCCTCTTCCACTGTCTTCCCCAGTCACTCTCTTTTCTCTCTTCCTATACACTCTAAAGTCTTGTGCTCTCTAGTGGCCTTCCCAATAAATTTCAACAAAGATTGCAACAGGAGTACCATATCAGACTCCTCTTTTGCAGAGCAAATCAGTTTTGGCACCACAAGACACCCAGACCTCTCACACTGCATGCCTAAGCAGGCCTGCTGGACAGGGCAGGTTAAAAAAAAAGACAAAATTTTTTATCATGTTCAACATAATGTCTGTCCCACAGACTTTGGCAAAGGCAGGACATTTTCTGATGTCAATGAAAAGCTGAAGAGATTTTTTCTTCCCCTAATCTAAATCTTATACTGAGATATAAACTTTTTTTCACAGCTATATAGCTATGAATGAATTGAATATAACCTGTGGCATAAAAAAATAAAGAAGAAGCAGTAGTTGATAAGGAGATCACATGTTGTCAAAGATGAAACAGTGTTTGGAGACATGTTTTCTTGCTAAGAGTACAACTGTGACCAGTTCTGATTGTGGGTTTTGAGAGGCAGCTCCTTTACCCTCCTTCCCATACTGCGCACTGCCATTGAATCTTTTGATAGTACACAGTACCAGACTATCAGCCAACTATGACCCCTGCCAGTATGTAACTAAAAAGACTGTTGCCACATCTGCATAACCTTCCTTTACTATCCTCAAATGCAGTGTTTTTCAACCAGTGTGAGTGCCGCAGCACACACACCTGTTGAACACTGCTCAAATGGAATCGTGACCGGCTTGGTGTTGGAGAATGGGGGACACTCCTCTAATGCAAAGCCTACAGAGCATACCCACCCAAGCACATCCCTGCCCCTGAACTACTAGCTATCAGCGATTACTTGGTTTTTTTTTTTATTTTTCACACTGACACAAGGTGGTAAATTAGTAGTATCTAGTATAATTTTAATCTGGTCTCATTTAACGATAAAAATGGCAAAATATTCATCTTTAGAAAACTGCTCCCCAAATTTTGTAAATGCCCTCAAGTTTTTAGATAGCTGGGGCAAAAATATTTTTTTAATTTCCTACACTGATGTGAGGAGTTATTTATAATAGTTATTTTTGTTGAAATAAGATACTTAGAATGTTTTAAATATGTATTTTGAGTTTTTATTTATTCACAAATAGAAATATATTTTAGCATGTAAATACTTATTTATTAACAGTTGCTTATGTTGAGGATATTTGAAGTGATTATTTGTTTGCGAATGGGAATTTATTTTAATTTGTAAATACTTACTTTTTTTGACACTGTTATTCATGTTGACCATGACTTCTTCTCTTGTTGACTTCTTTTGAGTGTTTTTTAATTTGAAATAAGTGGAGTAATTGATAAACGTTTGTTTGACTAGTTTATTAGTAAACCCTTCCATTACATGCTGTGCTGCACCACCCACCATTACACATAAATTCTCAACCTGTGGCAAACACTGCTGACTTTATCTATTTATTTATTTATTATTTCTGACAAGTATCTTACAGAGTATTGAAATGTGTTAGAGCCATAATAATTATAGCCTCTCAATTGTGTCAGGAGAACCCTTCTTCTCTTGGGCTGACACTTGTAATCTCACAAAAGACTCATGACATTCTTGATATGCACAACTGAATGTTCATTTTGAATATTGCGTGTCCATTAATGAACAAAACTTCAAACTACTGAGCACAGCCCTTAAGATAAGAAATGTCATCTTTTCAGTTCTTTGAAATCACTTTTCTTTTTATTTTCTTACCTCAGCTCCACCTATGTTTGACTTATTTGGTTGTTCCATCTTCTCCTTGGATCGCTCTGTGTCAGAATCTGTCTGGCTGCCAGAGTCTGAGCCACTACCTGAGTCACTGCTCCCTGACTGGCTGCTGCTGCTGGAGGAGCTGGAACTGGAGCCTGAGCCAGACCCTGATGCTGAGCCTGATCCAGAACCGGATTCATCATCAGAATTACTGTCACATGTACAAAAAAAAATCACAAAACACATATTTATGCATTAGTAGATAGTAGAACACCCACCCACAAACTAAATCAGTTTGGCATATTGAACCCATTTAAAACACTTTTTATAGCAGTGCCATTATAATACCTGGTAACGACAATAATACCTTAATCGACATGGATTTCACAACAAAAAAATTTACAGAGATTTTCAACCTTTTTTAAATTTTACTGACATCCATTCTGGCCCAGTACACCAAATGGCACATGTATTGGTGTATATCGCTCATGTTGTATGCCTGTTGCTTATTTATTTAGAAAATGACAACACTGCAATGAGACAGCTGTTATAATGTGGCTAGAGTTCCCATTTCAAAACTTCGATTCAGTGTCCTTAAGTAATTTAATATTTCAGCCAATTAGGCTGGTATAAGACTGCACCTGTGAGGCAAGAGAAAGACAAAAGTTTCTGGAAAAAGAAAACACTAACAATCAAACCAGGTTTTGCTATAATCTAAAGCAGTTACAGGTGGGGAGAAAGTTCAGAGCCTGGAGAAGCCACACCCTTGGTAAGAGAGAGGAGCAATCATACATAGTTCAGGACAACAAAACACCTGTAAGATCTGCAAGCTTTGTGCCTTTCTTTCTTCTTTTTTTTGGTGGTGGTGGTGGGTGGGTTGCATTAAAAAGTTGCCTTAAAGGGACAGACAGTCACCTAATTGAGTGCTAAGGTAAACACAGATTCCATAGCTTTACTCTAATTGTGCTCCCTCAGAAAAACTTTCAGAAATCTTCAAAATTGTAGGAATTACGTTCAATTAGAGCAACCTATCACATCATGAGTCAAAGACAAATATTACATATCTAAAGCTTTATACAGGTTTTTTCATTTAAACTGTGCATTCATAAATTTGTGTTCCTGTGCTTACAAGCTACAACTGTCCTGTACACAGTCAGTGTTGTAAAATAAACAACTTTCACTCCAAAAAGAAGGGCATTTAGAGCTTTTAAAATGAGCTTCGGGTGACTGGATGCTAGCCATGTAACAACACAGTTAGCCCACAGTTTATTACATACCTTGGTTCTTGGGTCAGTTTTGGTTCAGTTTGAGTACGCTTTTTATGCATAAGGAGAAATAAAAAAATAGTTTTTATGTATTCCAAAATTATTTCCTTATTTTGCACAAAGGCTAAAAAAACTCTTCCAGTCACACACATTTTGGTTCATTTAATAGTATATAACAAATATATAAGTATAAGTTAAAAAGTTATCACTTTGAAATGCAGAAGTGCATCTTAGCCTTAACAAATTATATGGGATAAACGAGGGCAATACAATTTCAGAGGAACAAGGAGAATTTCTGAAGAAGTACAAATTTTAAATTAACATAAATTCAGTATTTTAAGTAAACATTCCTGTAAAAATAATTCACTTTTTTAAATAGACGTGTACGTGATCTATAATTCACTGTTTTAATAAGCATGCCTGAAAACTTTAAATTAATTTTTCCTGTCTTGCTTCCAGACACTGACATTGCTAGGTGGTGGCCCCACAGATGTTTATTGGAAGTGTTCCATTTTTAAAGATGCCATTTGTAAAATCTAGAAGAAATTGTAATTTTAAAAATAAAAAAAGAACTATCCCAATCAACAGACTAACCAGAGGCAACAATTTTGATGGCATACCTAAGTAGCCCATATATGACAATGCAGAGATAGAGATTGCTAGGCACTTAGGGTACAGCCTGCACTTTCTTGTAATACAGCTTCTGCCACTAGATTCCAATATTGACTCACTTTAGCATCTGGTAAGATGTAGCCGCCAGGACTAAGAAGTTGGGCCAGTTAAAGGGAATAACTGCAATAGGCCAAACCTTACTCAGTAGTTTAGTTAGATAGCGAATGTATGTTACTTATGTAAACACAATGGATGAGGTCCACGGAAAATGGCCTTTATGAGGTTTGGAATCTAAGCCTCCCACTGCCAAGAAGAGGAATGATGCTGATCGAAGCAAGATAAGGGGAAATATTGGAATGGCTTTACCACACTGGAGATAGCCCCTGGCTGAGAAAAACATTATGTCTGCTGCTGAACTCGCCTCATTTCTTTTGGATAACTAACAATGGCTGTTCAGTAACATTTCAGTGTAAATAACGACAATGTCAAGTGTAATGTTTGGGGATAAACTTTCCAGACAGCAAGATATGATTTTTGTATCCGTATTTACTGACTGTGTTGTTGCTAAAACGGTGGTTACGTAAGCCCTAAGTGTCAAACTGAAAAGTTGCACTAACACATGCTGCACTCATATGCTCATCTGATCCTCCCAGAGAGCCATTTCAGAGATATACAATGCATAGAAACTACTTGGAAATTTTTTTTTTTGCAAAACCCCAAATTTTACAATTCACAAGTGCATACTGAACCATGGATGGCATTTAGAGCATGTTTGGCTCTATAGGAAGAAGACAGACAGAGGAAAAAATAGCTTCCGTTACCTCAAGGTTAATGTATTCAAGAGTTTTCACTAAAAACTGTTTACTGGTATGCACTCCTAAAACTATTTAGAAATATATGTACTAAGAGAAATAGATTCTCAAATCAGTCTCCTAAAATATTTATTAATTGTAATAGGGCATATGATTAGTAAATACTAAAGACAGTGCATTTTTACAGGCTGTAAATAGGTCATACATTTAAATTAAAAGAGGACTCCAAGGATGGTGCCCTGAGGCACTCCACAAATAGCCTTACTCTTTTTGAGTTATGTCATTTGGATACCTACTGCAACCTGTCTCTTACATTAGAAAACAATTATTTTAAAGAAGCGTCATAAAAGTCATTTTTTTTGTAATTCTGCAAAGAGGATGTTGTGTTCAACAGCAGGGCTTAATGCTGACTTTCTTCCCAAGGAGTACATGTGCTCCTAAGTTATAAAATTTAGAAGCACACAAAGAACCTTAGGAGTGTAATGAAAATGTACTAACTTGCGTTTTTTCCTAAAGGAATATGAAGGAATACAACTTAGCAAAATGACTGATTTCTTTAAATACAAAACTCATATTAGGTTGTTATATCATTTGTGTAATGATTTATTTATTAAAACTGATTATTCATTTATACTTAAAACTATAACATAAATTGTAAAATCAAAGCAAGTCTCAGGATGGAATGAAGTGTTTCCCCTACCGTTTGGTGCCCCTACCCCTCGCCAAAAAAAAGGAAGGTACAAAGCACAAGCACCTTATTTGACCTGAGTCTTTCGTGTTTACATGCACAGCTGAGAACATCAAGTTGGATGAACAGCATAGGTGTCATGGTGCCCCTCCAAGTGAGGAAATGGAATATTTGCACTTTGCATAATCTATTCATGTACTTCAAAACATGTAATAAGTACTGAAAGAAACCACTACACCTTAAAGCGGTCTCTCTTTATTTGAAACAGCTTAAAAAGGTAAAAAATGGTGTACAGGCTGGTCCACTGTGGATGTCACCCACACCCTCACACTCACGAAACCCCCACCACCCTAGCTATCAGGTCAGACCAGCAATCAGTCAATCCAAGTTGGCCTAATAACCACAGCTTGAAATTCAAAATTCAAATTCCAGAGCGAGAGGGATGTTTCTCCGAGCTCCTCAGCCCAGCCAAGTGCCGGGGAAAGCACAAAAAAGAGGGCAACTGAGGCTGGCAGAGTGCAAGGTAAAAAGAAAACAACTGCTTGTTGACAGTTGGAGAGATGTGTCTGACAGGGTTTGTTACAAGGACAGAGAAATGTCCTGCTCTATCTACCAGGCTCAACCCAACTTGGCTGACAAGATGTTAGCTAGCTACTGCCCAAAACACACCGATGTTAAGCGCAGGACACACAGATCTGCATCTGCGGGCCTAACATTGATTCACAGGTACTACCCACTGTTTTACTTATTAAAATGTCCCACTGCCACTGGGACTGAAAACCCGTAGTTCCAGTCCTTTATCCTAAAAGCAAAAGCCCACTGCTCCAAACAGACACTCTGTGAAGTCTTCGTTTAATGACTGTCCTTTTGTTAATGTGACATAATGTTATGTAGCGCAAGATGTGTAGCACAGCACCATGTGATTTAATTAAATCTGAGTTCTGCATTTAGTAGAAAAGCATCCTCAACAATGTATTAGCATAAAGTATAGGAATAGTTAATAGCCTAATAGGTAATGAAGACTATTATCAGGTAATGACCATAATCAGTGTCTGATAACAATGACTTACATTATTCATGGTAAAGCGTTCCAATTAGGGTACCTCTGTCATTTTTTCTAAATGTATTTTGATGTGCCTGCTTAAAAATAATTGGGTTTTATGGTGTGACAATACATTCACTAGTCACTTCTTTAGACACATCTGTGCAGTGTTATGCAAACCCATACAAAAGCTCTGCAATGAATTCTGCTTAAACTAAACGTATTACTTTTCAAATTTTGCTTACACTGTTTATCATTAAGGTGGTAGTGTGTGTTGGTGTGGACTGCAAAATACTAAGAGGAGTTCCCAATATTTTGTCATGTATTTACATACGTGAGAGGGGCACAATAAAAACACTTTGATAAATCAGTTTTAAATTGAATAGTTTTAATTGAATCATTCATTTTGACACTGCTTGGATGCTTTCAACAGTAAATTTAAGTAAATTATTGTAGGATAGCAATTTTCATCCAGACAAGTAACTTTACTGCCAGGACAAGTAGAATATAATTCCACTTATGCGAGGGGACAAGTGCCTCACAAAGCTGGTGTCAAGCCCTGTCAGGCAAGATGTTGGCTATAACTACCTCTCATGGGTCATTTTTGTTTCTTGTACAAGTGTTTCTAAATATATTTTCCAATTTTGCATGCATCTATTTTTAGTCCCAAATGCGAGCAAAAGACTCGTACTGTTAAGCCCTTAACAGCAGTCTAGTATGAAAACATGCCAAGATATTTGTTGTCTAAACAAATGTTGTTGGCATGAAAAAACTTCAGAAAAAACAGTATACAGCAGCAAGACTTTGATAAATAAGCTGGAATCACCTGTTCAAACAATAATGGGACTTAGGCTACTTTAAGGTCATTTGATACAACACCTATTTTAAGTGATTAGGTTAAAAATTTACATGGAACATATGTGTAAGAGAACATTTTAGTAGGATTGTCAGGTATTTAACAGTTTAAACTGCAAGCAAGAGCTAACTATTGCGACCATTATAACTTTTTCAGAGCTGTAATATTAAGCCTCCATGCAGTATATGCATAAACTGCTCTCTAGCGTAAACACAAAACATGTCCGAATAACAGCACTTAACAACAGTGGCATCACATTATAAAGCTGACAAAACATCTGGGATGACATTTATAAAAAATCTCCTTATTTAACGGTAAAACCTCTGATTTCCTTTTGTCAAAGATAATATTTGAATTACCTTGATTCTGCACTGCTGTTGCTTACACTTTCATCCTCACTGCGTCCTGCCATGTTGAAGTCCAAAAGTTAGACTTCCCCCTAACAACCTGTAGTATTATGTTCCACGTGGTTAACCTGTAAGAAAAGATAAGCATGTAAAAAAAGACAGGCATATCAGAAATCCTGCCTGGGAAATGTCAAGACTCTTTCTCAACTGGTGCTAATTTCAGTGATAAAGTGTTAACAGGGAGTTACTTTAAACTACAATTTCAGGTTCCAAAGATAATGAAAACGAGATGGAGATAAAACTGTATTTTTTGCCACATTCTGTTTTGTATTGATGCCTGTCTTAAATCATGAACAATTCCTTGACTTTTAAAACGAGGTACTAACTCTTTCATATTATTTTGTAAGTTCCTTGTTAATATGAGAAATATATTACTGCATTAACAAACTTTTTTTTAATAATTCCTCTTTTGACTGCCCATGAAAATATCAAATTATGAATTTGTCTGTAATATTGTTTATTCATTTGAAGATAAATTAATTAATTATTAAGCACTTTAATAGAGTCGTTTTTACCGTACAATTAGTTGCTACTCAATGACAAGCTTTATTTAAAATTCGGTGACACTTGTGTTCCCTTAACACTGAGGCCTAACGTTATCAGGCCTGCGCAGCAACAGCGTGTTTTCAGATCCACTGAAAGCTCCGTGAGCAGTCTGAACTCTACATATATTAAATAAAATATATTTCAGTCATGGCAAAAAAAAAAAAAAAACGTATTAAATATCACACTTTATGCCCGCCTTAGCCTCTAGCCTACCATGGCCTGTGTTTAGCTTGTAGCTAACTAGCTATTAGCTACTGGCGGGGTGCCTTAGCTATATGAAACGTTTCCATGACCAACGCGCCACCCAGTGTTTTACCTCAAAAATTAACAACAACAATAACGACAACAACATCCAACAACAGTACTTGTAATTACAACCCAAAGCTTGATCAGTACCAGCCTCTTAATTGCTGCGGTATAATGGCTGTTTCTTAGGTATAACTCATTATTGATGCCGGCTATTCAGTGATGTGCTATTATCATGATATTCTCGTTAAGGAAACCATGAAGCTTGTAACGCTTAAACAATAAACGCAACGGTTAGCGTTAAGATTTTACAACTAGTGTCGCAGCTGTTTTTAAGTTCAATGTTAAAGCTAAGCCGATTTCAACCGCAATGTGGCTTTAAAAATGGATCAAGAAGGATGATAGTAAAGCGTTTACTAGGGTTGTCAAGGAAAGAAGTGCTGGCTAAGGTTGTGAAGCACGAGGCTAGGAAGGAAGCTAACAAAATGACAAAACTTTGCGCTAGTTTATTTTATAAGGGAAAAGCTGGAATGTTCGAACTTTCCGGTTATTGCCCCTACGCTGTGTTTAACAGATAGCTTATTTAACTATGCAAATGTCTATGTAAGTAGCTCGCCGCATGAGAGTACTTAACTTATTCAGTATTCCTTATTAAACCCACAAACACAAATTAGCCAACCTAACTTCACCCTCTTCCATCTTGTTTTCATTCGCTGCTCACTTCTCGCGGCTTTTACCACATCAACATGCAAGTCAGCTTACTTTTTCGCGAAACCAGAGGACAAGTATCTCCACGCTGTACGACCTGGAGTTGTGTAGGTATACTCAGGGAACTCTGGTACAACCGTTGTCCGCCTTTCCACTTCCGAGGTTCTTTCTTCTTTTATTTAACTAGTGAGCTAGCAGCCGCTGATAGCCAACGCTACCTGGAGCTAGCCAGCTAGCTAGCTAGCTACCTCCCTGTCAGGGAGAGCAGCCCGAATGACTCAATACGGTGAAAGTTATGCAATGTTGGTTTTCCTCTCCCCCACCCACCAAAGCCAAGCAAGTCCCCTTTTTCTGATTATGGTGTTAACAAGGTATAGTGCTCGTCTGTCGGCTAAGATTGCAGAAAGCAGGTATTTCAATCCAGGATCTTCCAGCAGCCGGCCTCCGCCATGACGCCGTGGGGTTAACTTCTCTAGGAAACCCCGCACAGTGACGTAACGGCTATGCTCCTCTAACGGCACAAACAGCATACATCTGGCATCGGTTTCATAGCAGTAATAAAGGAATAAACATGAATTTTAAGTAAAGTAAAATTTAAAGTAAAATTTAAAGTAAATTGAAACAAGGTAGAAAGCAAATCTTTCATTCAGAAAGAAAGAGCTAGACTCAATTGCAAAGGTAATGGCTTTAAGATCTTAAAGGATTGCATCTGTATCAAATCGAGCAAGTAGAAAGATCGGGCAAGTCCTTTGAGAAAACTAGGAATGAAGCATCTGATTAGTGGGATTACTTAGAGAAATACTAAACTAAGTTAATCTCTTCACCTTACTAAGCAGCATTCAAGTGGACATTACAGTATCTGCAATCAAATGGAGATTGGGATCATGTAATTTTTGTCCAAAATTTGCAATTGTAATACAGGTATTCAAAAATGAAAACATGGGCCTTGAGACCATGTTTATAAACAGTTGTAGCAATTATATTTGAACTATCTAGATACATCAGGTTTGATAAAAAAAATTCTTTGACACCATTTGATGGCTTCACCACCATCTTAAGAAGAACAGCAGGCCCGTGAAAGGTGAGGTCATGTCTTGTTTTAAGGATTAGTAGAATTCTCCAACTTAGACAAAATAAAAAAAACAACAACATATAACTACCATGATTGAAGTTTTTCACAGAAGTTTTTATTCCTTTACCCAAGACCTCAGCATTTTGTAAGTACATGCCACTGCCATATGTCTGGTCCATGATATTTACTTGTCTAAAGATGAATATTTTTAGTAGATTTTGACAGTGACCATGAATGGTAATTTAAGCCATGAGATACATATCCTGTAGATGCCTTTTTCTGCAGACAAAGTGCCTAAAAAATAAGGCAACTAATCACATGTATACTAGCACTCCTCAACACAAAAACCGATAAAATGATCAAACCTCACATCTGTGAAATTCAGAGGTTGTTTATTATGTTTTGCTGAGGAAAGTGTGCATTTAATTTAATTACAACTTCAAGCCTTTATTCCTGCCAGTTTTTTTTAACCCATTGACTCTTGTTTTATTTTGTATCTGAAAGTTGTCTTGTTTCCTGACTTCTTATCCTAAAACATGATGCTTGATCTCAGATGTAATTTATTGTTGAATGAACATTTAAATAAACTTTAATCTTTAAACAGAACTAAGTAAAACAGAAAAAAAGGATAAAATATCATAATATATTCCATTTTTATTATCATGTGAATGTAGATGTGTATTAACTTTTTCAACTCTGATTTTCCTTGATGCCCTTGATTTAAATCTGAATTTAAACTTCAGCTCTCTATTTCATTTGTATACATGAGGAGCATGAAATGAGAAAGCCCTACTTCATAAGAGATAATTCAGCACCTCCCAGTGGACAGTTCGTGTACAGGAATTTTATTAATAAATTAATAAATTATTCCCCCAACACAGTTTGCATGACAGTTTGTTTGCCTATCTACCCCTAATATTAACCACAAAGTGTCTGTTGCCTAAACATAACAACAGACACACACAAAAAAAGGTTTTACATGTAACAGTCCGGTAGTGCAGTTAAATGCGAATTCGTCAGTTAGTGAGTCATAAAACGTTGCGTAGGAACAAAATACTGTCGCGCCAAATGTCACAAGTGCTATTTGTTTGATAAAATCAATTGCTTATGTGGCAGCACCACCATCTGCTGGTGATATATATTTAATGCATGACAAATGAGGGCTATGAAAATCTGGTATTTTCTAAGGAATTTCTTATTGACTTGCTTAGAGCACAGTGTATTTATTATTGATAATTGACTACAGAAATATGAAAAGCGAAGAAAATGGACAAAATTTAAATTAAAAATGAAAATGTTTTTTCAGCAAGTATTATTGGCCGTTTTTATGAGCACGTTGTTTATGATTATGGACGGATAGGAAGTGACCCAGGCATCCAGAGGCTGCGGAACGGAAGCAAATTTTCTGCATCAAGGCTACAGTATAAAGATTTTAAAGCATTAAAGCATTGACAGGATGCTGTCGAGCCATGAAAATACAAAAATTCCTGTCAAATGTGCAGAATCAAAAGCATCTTGCTTAAATTATATTAAAGTTCTAGTCGAGCCAACAGAAAATAAACAACTCGGTGATAGAGACCGACTGCCGGCTAGACATATACTACACTCCAGAGGTAAGTATATGGCCATCAAGAACAGTTTAATTAACCACTGCATTCTTATAGCTTAATGAGAAGTGTATCCGCCAGCCATTCATATTATTAGCAGCAAATATGAAGCTGACAATTTTAACAGGACCAGAGAAACACGATACTCAGCAGATAGCCTACATAAATGCTGAGTTCCAATAGAGAAATTAACGATGTAGGAAACGTAGGCAATGCGGAGGAAATAATGAGGCGAAGGGGTAAAACAAAAAAGAAAAAAAAAATCTCAGTTGTAGTTATTAATTCACTTGCCACATACGTTAATTGTCCAAAAAGGTCGGGGAAGCGGAAATGTGAGTTAAATAACATGATCAGTGAAACCGATCCAACTCTTCATACTGATTACGTCGTTATTTTTTGTTCGTTTGTTTGCTTGTTCGTTTGTTGGTTGTTTTTTGTTTTGAGTTTTCATCAAATAAGGCTGATGTGGGGATGTAAAACAGAGCATTTTAACCTGAACAATGAAATGGTCAAAGTTGACATATTTTACAATCCTCGCGTATTTTATTTTAAAACAATAATTGTAACAAGTATACAGCAGAACAGGCTAGTTGTTGTTGTTGTTGTGTGTGTGTGTCAGAGGCATGATTCTTTTTCTTGGAATGGTGAATAAATGGCCCACCTCACTCTGTCTCTGATTAACTTGCATTTATTGACTTAATTGGTGGGTCTAGTTAGGTTAAGATTGGAGAAATGGGATGGCTAGGGTTAGGATACAAATATCAAGTTAAGCCAACTAGAAGTAGATCATTCTTTTTGCCCTACTAGGAAAAATGTTACTGCTGCTAAGCAGAGAAGGAGAGGAGAAAATAATGCTACTAAATGACAGGCATTAGAGGTTCTAAAATGAAAAAAGTAAGGAGCACATAAATTAGAAAATAACATAAGCATATTTTAGTTATTTAAATAGAGAATATATGCTAAACCTATTTGACAAGTGTCCTTAGATAATTTCTGTTGATTTTTTTTGGGCTATATAAAATAAAAACTCACTTAGTGACTATATTAAACAAAAACTGACTAACTTTCAAGAGGAGCAGTCCTATCCACACAAATTTGAAGGCTGTACTATGAAGGGAGAACCACTTCAGTCAAATCTGTGTTTTCAAGAAAAATCAGGGTTCGCAAACTCTCTTGTTGAAATAGGTGTTAAACAGTACTATGAAGTGAATAAGTTGCTGGTAAGTTAAGTCGTTGTTAACTGGGATTTTATTTGTAACAAAAAAGGAGTGTTTGGCTACTCAAACACTGAGTTTTTTTGTAATGACTTGTGTTCCATATTTTTCTCCAAAAGAGTGCACAACAAACATGGCTGTTAATGTTTAAATTACACAGATCCTGACAAGTCCAACACTGCACTCCCAACAAAGCCAGAGGAGCTAGTAATTACCACAGTGCCTAAAGAATAGATCCATTACTACGTCAAACTGCTCTTGTCTACATTTTCTATTTTATCTACATTTCAGTGTACAGAAATGTAACACAGTCCATCTAAATATGTGAAAACAGTTAAGAAAATTAAATTATACACATGAGCTAAATCTCAGAAAGTAACCTTTTAATGAACTAATATTTGCTCTGCGAGGGCCACCTATATGAATGTATTGTGTTAAGATTAACTCCATTCCAAAAATGATTTCAACCCTGCAACACCAGTGGGCTTTTTACCAGGCAACAAGTCTGGATGAATTTAAAGCTTAGTCTGTCAAGTGGGGTGTATTAATAGTTCTCTCATTTTTACCATTGAGTGTAGATGTTTACAGTGGGTCTTCCAAATGTGCTGGCATTCTCTTAAGATTGGTGCTTGTATAGGGTTAAGAAGAGAAACAAAGAAGATAAGCCTCTCAGAGCAGCTAAGAGATGCATTGTGAACTGCGATGGAAACATGCTTTGTGTAAAACCTATCTTTTGTAGGACAGGAACCTTGAAAAAGTGTCAACCAAAAGTATTGACTTTTCACAGAAATACATAACTGTCAAGGTCTAAAACTCTAATTTATATGCAAAAGTAAGGCATGCAAGTTACCTCTTGTGATGTATGTATAAGTAATATTTTACATTAACATGAAAAAAAACCTTAATCTCAATTTAATCTTATTGAAACAAAATTATAGATCATGAAAAAAAAAATCAGGAAAAGGCTGCAGTGTCTTGGCTTATGTGGGCGTTGTACTGACAGCATGTTGTAAGTGTAAAACACACCAAAGCCAGCTGGCACTTCCTGAGTAAACATGTTCTGCTTTTAACAAATGACTTGACTATCTGTCCTGCTTACACTGCTCAGTGCTAATACCGCTACATATTCAGACACACACTCAAACCCATACACGTGTACAGTATCTAGCAATAATTTTAAAGATAAGACAAGATAAGTAAAAAACAGTAATTTTAAAAAATATATATTTTTGTACTGTCTTATCAGCCAAAGGCAGTTGATGAAAACAAATCCACATAAAAAAGCAATCTGCAGCAGTCAAAAACAAATTTAACAATTTGATTATTCATTGCTTGGTTTAACTTTGTCTTTCCTCATGCCTAATATTATTTTGTCTTGTTTTTATGTTCTGTCTTTGTGTGCTTCTCTACCTTCTTGATTGTTTACTAGTTTTACCTTTTCTTTGTAAGCTCTCCTTAGAGTGTATTTAAATATACTTGTTGCAAGTTGATCTTTCTTTATGGTGTTGTAAATGTGAAGTAATTTTGTTCATCTTGTTTTATATGCATCTCACCTGTTACTGGGTTTTAATTCTTGCCTGGTCCATCTTTGATTTGGCTTCCCTGTATTGAACTGCTTTCCTGTTTTTTTTTGCTTCACTATTCCTCTAACAAGTTTGAGTACTTTTTATTTTATTCATCAGTAGGCTTAAAATAATATTCTGGAAAAAAAATCATTACATAGGCTATGTGTCAATAGTATATGTGCACCATGTGTGTCATTTTTGTTTTACACAAAGCAATAGATTGGCAACACAGGTAAAAAGTTACATAACATGGAATATGGACATATACACGACTGGCTATCTATAAGTTATATTTTGTTATATTCATATAGGATTAGGAATTGCTATTCATGCTGAGTGTGATTAATTCTTAGTGAAGAAAAGTGTTTCATTAACGCAGTGCATGCAGGGATGCATGTGCTTTAAGGTTTATTAACAGAGCAGTGCTTAGCAGTGCTGCGTGAAAACTAACATGATGTTAGAACTACCCTAAGACATTTTTTGTGCAAATAACAGGAGCTGTTGCCTTTACTGGAGTGTGGTCAAATACTTAAACATTTAAAACAAAATATCAGAAGACATAGATATAAAGAAGCTTATTCAAGAATAAAATAACTTAATATGCACAGTGGTCGTAGTGTTATTACATTTGAGTATACATATATATGGTGTCATATATATATACACACACACACACACACACACACACACACACACACAGTATATAGGCACACACATATATACATATATATATATGTATACACACACACACATATATGCATATCAAATGTAATAAAACAGTACATAAAGCCATCAACAGTACATCTTACAGTGTTAATTCACTCTGTGGTTCTATTTTAGACGAAGTGGCACCACTAAAATCTAGCCATGTATCTAGAAAGCTGTCATCTCCCTGGTTAAATGAAAACATTTTGAGCCTGAGAAGATCGTGTCGCAAAATTGAGCGCCTTTGGAAATCCACTAAGCTTGAGGTTCACAGACTACATCTTAGGGATCTTATGTCCTCCTTAAATAAAACTATTAAGGAGGCAAGAGCCAACTACTTTGCTACACTGATAGCATTGAATAAGAAAAATCCTAAAGTGTTGTTTGACACTATAAGCTCTATTGTG
>JAPZDV010000011.1:104531-118115 GCA_029814665.1 Acanthurus lineatus | reverse complement strand
TTACTAATGTGAAGCACTTTGTGACTGCTGTTCTGTGAAAAGCGCTATACAAATAAATTTTACTTTACTTTACTTTAAGATGTTTTTACATCTAACAGTCTTCTTTTCAAGGTCAACAAAAAAAAAATTCTCTCAGTTAAAACATATCAATAAAGCAGCATAGTTATGGATGTCACATGCAGCTCTTTAGTTGTCACATAATTTCCTGCATGTTGCACACATGTTGGTCAGTGTTCAGTGTTCCGATAAAAAAGGAAGTAAAAGAATTAAAATGTCAAGGAAGTCACTGAAATGAGGAAGCTTTAGTGCTCCACCACCTCAGTATGTGTCAGTGTATAGGCTAGCAGTTAATTTGTTCAATTTGAAAAACACAGCTGAAGTTATCTTTTAATCTAAATCTGTTTTTATGTTGTTTTGACAACATATTATTTGTTTGTCAGGAGATTGCTGAATCTAAGATGACCTGCTCACATGTTGTTCAGACTTCAAGCAGTTGATATGCTTAAGGACTGAAAGAGAGCAGAGGATCAACACTCCGGAACTATTCTATGAGTACAGTAAGTACAGTTATTGTTATTCTTTCTGAGTTTTGCCTATTACCTTTGTTTTAAGATATTAATTATCCAAAAAAGAGTAATAGATAACCAGATAAAATATTTTAGTTGATTCTAGGACAAATTTATTCTCTATTATTTTTCTTTATCTATTTGGTTTTCTTTCTTTCTCAGACACAAAATGAATATGTTATGACCCCAGAAAGAGCTTGTTGGGAGCTGACTTCGATTTTGGAAAGTTACTGAGAAATCTACTGTAGAACTGTTCTCAAGTGTTTTTTAAATTAACTTTAGTACTTTCATATTGTGCTATGTAATACAACTACTTTTTGACAGCTGAATGTTAATTAATAAAATTTTTGCACAGGAAAATACTCAACCAGGGTCATTACACCCTTACTTAAAAGGCTGTCCACCTTCCTTATGTCAAATATGAGATGTTTGTGAGTTACTAGCAGTTTTTCCAAAGACACATTTTCCCTTTATCAGATGGTTTAAGTTTTAGTGTGGGTGTGAAAGTGACTTAATTTAATTACAACCCTTATATTTTTCTTAAACAAACAAACAAAAAAAACCTTGAGCCAGACAAGGTCAATTTTGGTATCTGTTCTAGAGCTTTTGATCATATCACTTAATATTCCCCTTCAGATATATTTAATAAATTGTCCTGTAGTTATGGGTGTTCAAATTTTCATTCTTCTGCACTTTTACTGCATTGGTTTTGGGCTGTTTTTGTCCAGTATAGAAGCATTAGAGTATTACAGCCTATGATGTCAGTTTTTGTGTTTTTTTTAGGACCATGACTTTAGGTTTGATATTTTAATCCTATTGTCTCAATCAGAACCAGGGTATAAAAACATTTAAAACATCTAAATTTTAAAGTGTATGGGGGCATCAAAGCCCTGACTGTAATTTATATTAAAGTGTAAAAGATACAACATATTTAGTTATACCAAAGGAAAACAGAATCATCATGGGGCTGCAAACATTTAGTTATTTTTTTGTAAAACAATACAGACCTTGTTGGGCTTTACTAACAAATTTTATTAAATATTTATAAGGAAATAAGGACACAACACCATTTGCTGTTAATAACTGCTCCAACAATTGTCATGTATTGTATCTGCAAACCCCTACGTGACAGCTAACTTTTGACTACAAAGTGCTCTCAATGTGCGGCTTAGCACCTTGTACAACAGCTTATTATTATCTCTGTTTAAGTGCATGTGGGTGTATACACTGCAGATAAATGAGAGGCACTATGAGATGATTGATACTCATAACAGATTGGAAAGTGGTGTGTAAGTTAGGGCTATTTAACTACATAAATAACTGAGCTTTTGCAGTCTGAAGCCTTCAATTTAGTGCCATGTACTTTGCTGTGACTTCTAGGGAACAGCCCGTGGCATATTCTGAAGTGTAATGAAAAAAATGTAATTTTACATGCTGCCACACAGAATTGCACCATTAAATGTAAGTTTTAGCTCCTTCATGCTGCATACATAAAACATACTATACAACATTTTTAATAAAAACAAAATAAAATAAAAATGAAAACATAGATATAATTTTTCAAACATACATTTTTACATACTTATCAGTAGTAGACCTTTCTCATCATTTTGACTGGTCAAAGCAGAGTAACAAATATCTCAGCAAGTGTGACAAAATAAAAACCCATGTTTCAGATGATTCTTGTGTATATTTGGAAAGAATTTATCATGAATTATAATTCAGGCTCAGAATAATAATGTAACAGCTACGATGTTACATCGCTCAAACTGTTTCCTCTTCTCCTGCCTTTTTCAATTAATGACAGAACATTATAACACTGACATCAGCATTCAGATCTGACTAGCTGAACTTAAAAGTAAGGCTACTGCTATTGAGAGGGTCTCTCTCTCTCTTACCCCAGCACCATATTTCTTTAAGCTCTTTCTCAACAGGTACTGAGACTGCATAAATAGCAGCTTTGGTCCCTATCTTTGACCCTCCAAAATTGTAACAGAGGTCATAGGGACAGTATCAAGGCAATTTGATGTGTCTGATATGGTTTTCAGTGTATGTTCAGCCTTTTAAAACAGTAGATGTACTTGAGAATGTGCACATCAGACACTTTCATTATTTTTGGGCCTTTAGGAAATAGAAACATTCAACATTTTAATTTGACACAAATAAATGCTGTTTGAAAAGACTGCTTGATTAACTCAGCTGGCTTCTAAACTAAACTGCAGTTATTAGCAGCAGTTGTAATTAACTGCACAAGCAAATTTTTCTCTCTGTTATTTGAGGCACATTTCTGGATAATCAACTGATGATCAGTTGGTCTAGGTTTACTACTACTATGGTTCTGTCTGAACCCAAGCCCCATTTTCATTGTTCACTTGTATGCATGAAACATTATGTATGTATGTATGTAGGTATTCTTCTTCTTCTTATTATTATTATTATTATGCTTTTTTTTTTTATTGGTGGCTTTCAGAACACTCTAGGAAACTTTACAGTCATGCAAAATTAAACAAAGAGTAGTGAAAAGAACATCAATAAATTAAGCAGCATTTAACAAAAGTAGGGTTACAATATGAAATATATCATAAAATAATTTGTATAAAACATTAGCAAAACAAACTTGATTGTGAAACTGAATTGTGACAAAAATTGGGAGCTGGATCTGAGATAAAAAGCCAATTTCAAAAAGTGTGTGTCATGACAAGATTTGAAGGTTAGGAGAGAATCAAAATTGTGCATGACTTTGGGAAGAGAGTTCCTGAGGTGAAGAGCAGAATAGCTGAAGGCTCTGGACCGCATGGCTGTCAAGCAAGCAAGGGGATTTATTGAGAAGATGAGCTAGATATGAAGTGGGTCAGAGAGATACAGAGGTACTAAGCTATGAAGACCCCTGAGGTAGGAATATCTCTGCATTTTATAGAGAGCATGTGAAGTTGCTGGAAAACAGGGTTAAAATGTTCTTGGAAGTGGTGCTGGTAATGGAGGAGCTTGTGAGGAAGACAAAATGTACTATACACATTATAATTTAACCAACATTTCTTGTTGGAACCAAATACTTTGTGACTCATTTTTTCTGTAAAATTTTAAAAAGAAATATGCAAAATGTCATTTTTTTATTCAGAGTATATTGTTCTTAATTCTGACTTGTTCCTCTTTTTTTGCTCTATTTAGAAAGCCAGCATGGCTGACAAAGTAAATACATTGCCATTCTTCTATGGCAACATCACCAGGGAGGAGGCAGAGGACTACTTGCGGCACTCAGGCATGAGCAATGGCTTATACCTGTTACGACAAAGCAGAAACTATCTTGGAGGCTTTGCACTTTCTGTGTCATTTTCAGGCCGCTGCTACCATTACACCATTGAAAGAGAATCAAATGAAACATATGCTATAGCTGGAGGAAAAAGCCATAGAACCCCTGTGGATGTGATTGATTATCACTCCCAGGAGACGGATGGCCTTGTGTGTCTGCTAAAGAAGCCATGCAATAGGCCCAAGAACATGCAGCCAAAAGTGGGGCCATTTGAGGACCTGAAGGAAAAACTCATTCGAGAGTATGTGAAGCAGACCTGGAACCTGCAGGTTAGTTTTTACTCTATCATGTAAGTAGAAGCAAAGTCATTCAGAATATTTAGAATATGTAGTTAGTAGAGTAAGAATTTCTATCGAGATTTACAAATACATTCAGGTTTGCGATAAGTACAGTCAGTCAGTTATGCAGGAAATCTGTTTGAAGGATGTTTACATTTTACTATTTGGGTAGTAATTTACAATTTTTTTTGACCGATCAGACTTGTTGATGGGGATGCCAGCAATATTACCAGATAAAAAAAATATTTTTTGTTAACTCATGGCCAGAGCTGAAAAATCTAAACAAATCAAAACTAAACAAAAACAAAACATAACAAAACAAAACAAAACAAAGAAAAAGAAAAAGAAAAAGAAAAAAAGTCAGATCCGATGAACTGTACATTTTTCACAAAGATTTCACAAAGTTCTCTTGCTGGCTATGAAAAAATAATTCTTCATTGTCTTAATAGAATTTTTTTTTTTTATTACACTGTTCACTTTCTTTGTTTTAGATTTAAATAAAAATACAATATTTACTTCATTGTCCCCATAGGGAAATTTGTTTTCACATTAAACTTTCTGAATCCTGTGATATTGTTTTATTTTTTTTCAATTTAATTATGAATTTTTAAGCTCAAGATTTTCTTGATGCCTTATCACCTCTACGGCTTTTCATATACTTGGTTTCAATCAACATATGTGTGTCAACAAGCAATTGCACAGCAGTATGTGTGTGTGTGTGTGCTCAGGGAGCAGCCCTAGAGCAGGCCATCATCAGCCAGAGGCCTCAGCTTGAGAAGCTCATCGCCACTACTGCACATGAAAAAATGCCTTGGTTCCATGGATCAATAACACGAGAAGACTCTGAGCCCAGGCTTCAAAACGGTTCTCGAACAAATGGAAAATTCCTGTAAGTATTTTGCAAGTGCATTTTTATAGCATTTACTTATATTTGTGGTAAAAGGTGTAAAATGAATTATAACAAATTATTCAAATTTGACCAATAAGAATAATTAAATTTGGATGCACTGTTATACTCTCAGGTCAAGAGACTCTTAACTTCATAAGTTTTTTCCCAAGCTGAGTCCTCTAATAACTTTTACAAATTCAAAATTGACTACACTATTTACTTCAACTAAACACTTAAAGAACATGCCAAATACTGGATTTGAAGAAACCATCTGAATTTTGGTTTCCTAATTTTTATGTGACATGATATCAGTTTTATAAAGATAAAAAAAAAATTTGCTCTCACTTAATCAATGTAATTTGAGCTTTAATTTTTTACCCTTAAGCAAAGGCCAAGTTTCAGTCCCGGATCTCAGTGTCAGAGCAGGTGGGGGACAATCCAAACATAAGTGGAACCCCATGACAGTGCTGACAACATATATTATTATAATACAAGTTAAATTTAGGCAAACTCAGCCATGTAATTCCATGTCTGGCTGAGGTCTGTTCAGGTCTTTCACTTTTAAATTGTAAAAATATTTTGTCAAAGCAATAGAGTACAATCAGAGCTGGTTCCTCAAGCTAGAGAGTTAAACAGTTGTTTTCATTTATTATTTAGAAATGTCAACAATTCTGTTTGCGTAAATAAGAAATATATTTAAACAGCATAAATTAAAAATAACGTTTGATTTTGACCAAGCTTTATGATATTCTGTCCAGTATACAAGCATCTCATTATTTATGCTGCAAAATTTACTATAGTTACTTGCTGAAGTTGAGACAATGGAGACAGTACAAGCATAGTTTCAACTCTATCAGTGTCATGATCCCTCTTTCCTGTTTTGTTCATCTGCTTTGTAAGAATGTGAGCTCAACAAATCTACAGTGATGATAGAATAATAATTTCCCTACATTATCTTTATTTTAATAAATAAAAAATAATATGTTGATGTTTATAAAATGTGTACTTGCTTAACCATTGGGAAACAAGACAAGAAAGAAATATTTATAGTAGCTAAAACTTTTGAGTTTAAGTTGCAGTCACAGTTGAAAGGCAGTGGTCTTGGCTGAAGAGACACAGAGGAACACACACACACTGTGGTTTCCGCTCTGACAGTTTGCAAAAGACTTCCTGAAGTGGCCAAACAAGAGGAAGCATGACAGTAGGGCAAGATGTGACTTTTCTGTCCCTTTTCTCATGTTGCATCTAAAAAGAAACAATGTATATTTACTAAAACACAGCCTCATGTTTCTATTATAGCTCTCAAATTTTTTGTTGAAAGATATTTTTATTTCTGTAATAGCTTAGCATTTTTTATGTTATTAGAATATAAATTAAAAAGGACCTTTGCATTTATAAATAATGGCACCCAGGCAGTCTATTTCAGTTCCTGTTTAGTTCCTTTAACTGAACTTCTCTGTATTACTATAATGTCATTTTGGTTCTGAGATCCTATGATTGAAAATAGTTACTCCCCTTTATCAACCAGCAAGATACAGCTATATTGAATGGAAACAGGTAAGGTTAAATACTATTAATACTTTCCCTGATGGCAATCAAAGAACTAAAAAATAATGAAAATCTCTATATTTCAAGACTAAAACTGAAGTCATTAAAAAACAGCTAAAAATTGGATTAGAGCAGGCATGAAGTGTTAAAACAAACAAGACAAAAATAAAATCCAAAAGTTGAAAGGTATACATTAATTACATTGAAAGAAAATTTGACCCATCATCACAAGGGGAGTTACAGCTTTAATAGGCTTTACAGGTTATTTTAAAAGTCACTTAAACTGCATGCCTTAAATCTCCCAGGACTGACAAAAAAGTAGCAGCCTGAACATGTAAATAAAAAAGTACATGAAAATAATTTAATTAACTATTCAAATACATTTTGAAGGTCTAAATGCTGCTTTAAACTCCTTCTATATTACTGGTAGAAAAATATTAAACCGAACTTAAAATTATAAATTATTAAACAGTTTTTCCTGGAGTAACATAATTTAAAAGATATTTTGTACAAAATTATCAAAATCTATATCCAAACCTTTGGTTTTATCACTGTTTTTTTAATCATTGCTGGCTACAGCCATGACTGCAAGCATGACTTTAAGATTGTAAACAGTAATGTTTTTCATATGGAGTTGGCAACTTGACACAAGACAGAACAGAGCTGGCTTTTAGAATGCCCTCCAGCAAAATGTAAGCCTTCTGTCAAAAATAAAATCAGTGTTGAAACTTTGCACTAGGCTTTTTGTTTGAACGATTTATGGCAAAATAAAGTAGAAATCAAGAAGAGATGATTGTGTGACAACAGCTTCTTTTGTTTTTTTTCCCAAAAAACAGATGTATTTTGTTTAGTTGTAAAGCACTAAATGTATTTTTTACATTTAGATTTTCAGTTGAATTTTGAACCACAATGCAGACACAGATCACAGGAGTGATAGTAGTTGTAAAAGATTATTGTAAAAGATTTAGATGATATTGATCCTAAGCTGAAAACAGGCAGAGGAGGTGAAGTCAGGTGGCAGGACTGGGGAAATTTTTGTTGCTGGAGATCAGGTGGCAATGTGATTTCTGGCGGAAACTTGAGTTAGACTTCACATAAACCACAACTGCCACAACCTAAATTCCACCTATTTGAGTGAAGAAAGAAATCGAAATGACAAAAAATAATATCAACAAAAGGCTGGCAATACAACCAAAGCAGGAGAGTCGGAAAATATCAGTTTTTATTAATTTTGGGGGATAACTACATTTACACAGGATAAACAAATGCTATTTGATACATGTGTTGACTTTTTCTTGACTTTTCATGTCCCAACAGTGGTATTACTTTATCCTTATCAAATGGAATTAGAAAATGGAAAGAAACACAGATCTCTAAATCACAGTTTGTATTTTGTAAATGGTAAATGGACTGTCCTTATAAAGCCATTTTTTCTATCCTTTTGACTAGTCAAGGCACTTTACAACACAAGTCAGCATTTACATGTTCACACACTAATGTCGAGAGGCTTCTCTACAAAGTGCAAGCCTGCTCACACATATTCACACACTGCAATTTGGGGCTCAGTATCTTGTTCAGGGACATGTCAACATAAGGATTGGGGGAGCTGGGGATCAAACTGCTCACCTTTTACTTGGTACTCACTGTGTCTCCTGAGCTACAAGCTGCCCCTATATTTGAATTTAGTCATGTGTACTAGGTTTGTAGTTCACAAATCCGTTTGACACCTTTAACACATTATTATTATCTATAAATAAAGGATGTAAATAATATGTATATCAGATTCCCTACAAAGCAGATATTTTACCACGCTGGCAATACAAAACAAAAAAACATAAAAAACAAACAAACTAAGCTTGTATTACAAAGCACTTGCCACTGGTATCTCCTTTACTACCTACATTCTCCCCATTTTCCCTGTGCTTTGTGACTTCTATTCCCATTTCTTCTCTATACTTTCTTTGTGTGTGTGCAGGATCCGACAGAGAGATCTGAATGGGTCCTATGCTCTGTGTTTACTACATGAAGGGCAAGTCATGCATTATCGCATTGACAGGGACAGGACTGAAAAGCTTTCTATTCCTGATGGCAAGAAGTTTGACACACTGTGGCAGGTTAGCAAAGTTTTTTTTATATTTTTGGTTATTATAATGTAAGTCTTTCACTATCACTCCCTGGATTAAATTTAGGGTTTTTTCAAGCAGTTGTCTAATTTATTATCCAGTGGCTGTAACCAATTTTTTGTCTCTAAGGAATAGTCATATCAAATAGAAATTAAAATATAATAGCTGAGGTAGCCCAGTCCTGACCTCAGAAAAGATGAGAATGTGCATATTTTCTAAAAACTGGAACATATTGCTCTAAACTTTCAACATTCAACATCCAAAAGCAAAGACGACATGAATTTGGCGCAGCTTAACGCTTAAATTTGGCCTCAAAAACTGAGTAGCAGACATCATTTCTGACACAGCATCCAGCAAGAGCCACTACATATGACACATAACTAAGTGAGCAGCTTCTTACTCTTCAATACTAATAAGTCCAGTGTTGTGTCTGTCTGTAGCCTTTTCTTTAGCATAGCTGTTGCCATCAACTATACGCCAGTTTGAGACAACTCCTGCTGGCAAGGCCGGCAAGAGAAAGGCAACACTGCTGCATAGCCTCTTTACAAGAGGCTACGAAGCCTTGATGCTTTCAAGGAACCTCCATGAATCAAATCAGAGGGAAAGCCGGAGGGCATTTTTCTCCATAAAATATGACCCGGTTTCACCAAAATTACTGTTTTGTAAGGTGTATTCACATGCATCATTAAGATTTGGTTTTGAAACTGCGGCCCACGGCTCACAGTTACATAGTGCAGTAACAAGCTACAGGAGGGCAAGGTGGCTGAGGTAGAGAGCCCAGTCAACCTGTTACACATACAATTACATTAAAATGATTTTAAAACTATTATTTTACGGTGGAAAAGTTATATATTGTTGCTTTAAGCCTGGAATGCTTCACAACAGATTAGAAAATCTTTACTTTCAGTTTTATCTTTAACACAAACTTTTTTATGTTTATATCTGTTTATGTCTAGATTACAGTCTACTATTTTCTTCTGGTATGTGATAAAAATATTTTGACTCAGAAAGTATGGGGTGGAAAACTTCATTTTTAATCTTGTGTAGTTATTTGTGAATGTATATAGTCCTGACTATGGCAAAAGTTTAAAATATGAAAAAAAGTCTTATTTTTTACATACAACTCTACTGGGTCCACCAAAGTAAAATTTATCCTTTGCATTTGTCCCATCCACAAAGAGCAGTGAACCCTAAAATGTAAACTTCTCTCTTCACAACAGCTGGTTGAACACTACTCCTACAAACCAGACGGCCTGCTGCGAGTGCTAACTGAGCCTTGTCCAAGGCCTGATGGAGAACTTGGTAAAAATGCATAGAACTTATGCATAGATTAGTCTTAATGAGATCAAGACTAATCCAATACACTTTTACTTAAATGATGCCCACAGCCTATTAAACTATATCTAACAAATACTAGAGTGGAAATATGTCTAAATCTGATCTGCATTTGTCATATTTGTGTTCATAGGGCTGATAGGAAGGCCAAAACTTCCACAGCACCATCCTGGACTAAGTTCTGTCTTTGTAAGTTCTGTGTGTGTGCATGTGGCTTGTATGAAGGTCTATGTGTGTGTGTGTGTGTGTGTGCATGTGTGTGTATGTGACACTGACAGTACATTATTTACATAATAACAGGGCAGTTACAAGATTATATATATATATATATATGTGTGTGTGTGTGTGTGTGTATTTATATATATATTCATATTTATTCAACATTGTAATTCATCAATTATTTACAAGATTTATGAGAAGAAAATAGCTGTCTTAAATAATTTTGTGGTACTTAAAGCATTAAACAAAATGAATATATATCAATATACAATGTAATAATGTATAGCATCAACATTATTTACAAATGTTGATATGGGATAACCTAAATGGAATGGACTATAAGTGGTTTTCAGTAGAACTTCTTCTCACCAAAAAAATGATCCGTATGAAAACAGGTGAAAGTTTGTTCAGTTGATTAACTGGGCTATTGTTCCATTAAAAATATAAATATATAATAAATAATGTTTAAAATATATTTTCATATTGCTTTGATTACCATAGGATCATTAACCTTCACTGACTTGGCATGGACACAGACATTTAAAAATACTGATCTCTCAAAACCAAGATGAGTTATCTTTGAATATGAATAGATACCTTTATAGAGAGGTCAAAAAAGTAATTTTCTATAATTTTGGGGAACAAACCCTTGACTTTTTGTCATTTTCAGTTACAGGCTTACTATACAGTAAATTGAACAGAGATGCTGCACACTGTACAAGCAGAAGTTCATAAATTGTCTTCCTGCTTCCTGTAAATTGTAGCTGAATAAGCCAGTAAGATAATTCAGTATATAGTATGCTCCATGGGATAAACTTGACCTTTCTCTGGAATCTATCTTACTATCATGATCACATAACATTCCAGTGAACCTTTTGATAACCTCTCTGACATTCTGGTTTCTAGCCAAATCCAGTGGGTGGAATTCTCTCCAGACTCAGGATACCAGGCCAGAAGGTGCGCTACCATTCTTCCTGCCTCATTATATTTGTAAACGTATTGGTCACAGTAGTAACCTTCCTTCAAGTCTTCCCTATTTGTCATTTTGCTTAAGCGTGGCTTGCTAACACAACTCTTTCATTTTGGTCCTTTTCTCTATCGCATCCCTTCTCCATCCCTCTGACAGAACCTTGAGCTAATAATTTTAAAACTTAAGATGGCTCCACTCATATACTCATTCAATATTACCTGTACAGTTTGCGTAAAGAAACAGTAGCTGCCCTTGTTGAAATTGCAATCTACCGCCATCCAGAGGTTATTCAGTGCAATTGCATTCTTCTAGTTTGTTTTAAATCCAGCAGCTCTCTTTTCTTGTCATAATCAACAAACATGTCTTATCCCAAAGGCCCTTTTACATAAATACTTGAAGGACACAACTGACGCATCCTTTTAAGACTCCTCTGTCCCAATTTTTTTCCACACTGGTCACTTGGTTTAGTGTAGTTTTATGTGATAAAAAAACAAACAAACAAAAAACATTTGACTGATTCTGCAATTTCCCAATAATCCCTACCAAATTTATTAGAATGAACAATATAAATAGGTATTAATATTAGAAAAAAAAATAGAAGAAAACATATACAAAATTCTGTTGGTTAATATTTTTTTCAACAGCAGGTCAAAATGCTCTTTTACCCAATATATAACCTTGTCATCTACAACATGTAATTATAGTTTAATTTTTAAATTAACACAATGACTTGTCTACTGTCAGAGAGTGCTGTATGTAATGTGCTTACATTGCGCTTATGGTGAATTCCAGAAAATAAGTTTAGTGAAAACTATAAGTATGTCATCTATAAGAGAGGAAAAAGTTAACTTTGTATGAAAGCATATCAAAGCATATCAATAAACAGATGATCTCTGTCAGAATCAAAACCCTGTTTAGATTTTAGTTTGTAACTAGGGCTGTCTAAAGATTTTTAGCTTCTATGCCCTGTCAGTAATTTCTTTAAACAGTGTTACTGTGCTCACATTCAAATATTACATAACATTAAATCCCCCACAGCTTAGAATAAAACCTTTGCCTCCTTTATAATGCCATGACTGTGACTGTGCACAAGAAGACTGTCAGCTTGTTAGAATTGTGCCATAAAAATGTTAATGTAACATATACATATAATATAAATAATATGTAATCACATTTTATAGAAGTCATAATAAAGCTTTAGACATTTCATCAATAAATATTTATCTTTGTAACTCATGATGGGATTGGCTGTACTGATTACATTATTTCTATAAAATTAGAGATATGTTCATATAGAAATTAGGCAAAATTTTGGTTAAAAATTGAGTTTTTTAAATAAGCTTCACAGTTTATGTATACGTCAATATCTTTGCATGTTGGATTAAAATAGAGGCTCTGACTTTTATTTAACTGTTGTCATGGTGAATAATAGTATTGGAGTTAAGGTCCAATAATGATGGCTGTTTCATTCCAAATGCATGGGATTCCCCTGAATGTACTCAGAGTTGTTAAAACTAATTCTTAGCCAAAAGCTGAGAGTTTGATCTTGCAGTTAGACAATTCAGATTTTGATAAACCTGCTCTTTGAAGCAGAGGGAAATTAGCGTGTATGGCAAAATATTTAAGAGTAGAGTTCATAAACAGTTGATTTCCTTGAGAAAATACCTGAAAGAATTTATTAAATCTTAACTATTGACAGAAATCCACTCTAATCAGTTTTTGGTAAATAATTTATTTTCTAGTATTGTATGTTTTTTATTTGTAAAACTCTTGGCTTGTCTTGTAATCATGCAATAACCTTTTTATATTAAAATCCTAAATTTTTCTCACTTTTTTAAGTGACATTTGTTGGTATGTGAGTGTTCAAAGTGCGTGAAGTGAGTGTTAAAACTCTATCTCACAACCATTCCTCATCCAGGGGTTGGAGTTTAAAACCTGTAACCCTGCCTTCCTCTTCTTTTTTATGCCGCCAATATTAAGATGCAGCTTTACCAACAATGCACGGTACCTGCAACAGTATGTTTGTGCAGGTTGAAGAGTGGCAATTGCAGGTATAGTCTGATGATGCTGTCAAGACTTTTTTTTTTTTAACCAAACACCTTTAACAAAAAGACTATGGGCTATTTTTGTAGACCAGGCGCAGGTGCGGCGCACCTGCCCTGAACCTCGCCTGCTCCGTGCCAACGGGGTGTGTCCAGGGCATTTTGCAATTTACTTGCACGGTGCAGTCCGGCGCGGCTCACCCACGCCTCCGTCCCTCTCATAGGCACAAGTGGCAAAGAGGGAGGAGAGAAGGCGTGAGTGGGTTTAACACAGCCGAGTGTAATCTTCACCAATCAAATGAAC
>JAPZDV010000011.1:86985-101091 GCA_029814665.1 Acanthurus lineatus | reverse complement strand
GGTTAGTTGTGTGTGTGTGTGTGTGTGTGTGTGTGGGTGCGTGCGTAGTGTGTCATATGCTGCCCAAATTCTTCAGACAGCTAGAGGTTTTACAAATGGGAAAAATTCTTCTGGGTAGTTTGGGCACTAAATACGCACAACAAAAAGATAAGTTAAGACCAAATGCCTAGGAATAGTTAAGTGCAGTGAAGTGCACATCAAGTCCGCAGCTGGTGGGACGAACCAGTGAGCCAAGATTGAGATGCTAACAATCTATTTTCCATGTTAACACACAAAGAGTGAAACTCTTTCCCACACATGGTGAAATCACAGGCCAATTTCTGAAATGTAACAGCTGTTTATGTGTTTTTCTTTCTTACTGTGGGCTGGGTAATGCAGCATTAGAATTAATACTAGAGAGTGTAAGGATATGTTCAGTCTGACAATACACTGCACAGGGAGCTCTAGTAGCTTTTTTTATTCCAACATATAGAAACATAAATTCTATTTATCTATAACATTAGCAGGCTTTCATATTTTTAACTTGCAGCGCAAATCTGCAATTTGTCAAGTAATTCTAAAAAGGTTTGATTATATGAATGCAGACATTATCTATCTAGATACCTAGGAATGCCATGAAAAATGTCAGAAAAATTTGCTTACATTTAATGTGGGTTTTATCTAAGAAATATTAACCACTTTGTAATACATGAATACCCCAGTTGATTCAAGATGAGCTGAAATGACGAAGGTTGGAAAACTGACAGAAAAGTTCAGGAAAGTAACATGGTTTACAATTTGTAATACATTTTAAATTTGCTTTAAGAAGGTAGACTGAAAAGCTATATTAGGATGTTAGAACAATCACAAAATGGGACACTGGGCTCTAATTTTGTGGCACAGCACAGGGTGGCGGAGCGTGGCGCACCCCGTGCAGTGGTAATTTTGTCCGGCGCGCCACCGTGCGCAGCCAATTTGGCAATTTGGTAGATCAGGCTGCACCGAGATGGGCATGGCGGCGCACCAGGGGGAGGTGTCCACAGATTCAGCTTTGCGCAGTGACAATTTGGTGCCAAAACAGTGCGCGGAATGTGTGCTGAAAGCTCGCCAGCTCCAACCTGGTCTATTCTCAGAGCAGGCGAAGTGTGTCCGGCGTTGTGGCAATTCGGCTGACAGGTGTGCAGTGCGCATACGAAAAAAAACCAAAACCTTGAGAGGCAGGTTTCCAGAGTGTCAGGCATATTTCAATGCAATAAACAATCACAGCAACCACTATTTAACTTAACCGTCTGAGCAAGCATATACATTTGTATCTATATTAACTGTCCCGTCACATCTGATGCCACATCAAAGACGTTTGTCACCCGTAATGGAAACTCAACCTGACAGCAGCTGGAAGTGTGATGCAAACTAACGAGTTCACATCTCTCAGCCAACCACAAAAGTCTTTGATCTGACATCAGATGTGACGGGACAATTAATATAGATACAAATGTATATGCTGGTTCAGACGGTTACATTAAATAGTGGTTGCTGTGATTGTTTATTGCATTGAAATGTGCCTAACACTCTGGAAACCTGCCTGTGAGGTTTTGGTGACGTGTGCGCACTGCGCGCCTGTCAGCCACATTACCACTACACCGGGCACGCTTCACCTGCGCCGAGGATTGAGGTTGGAGGTCACCAGGTTGGAGCTGGTATCAGCTTTCAGCGCACCTTCCGCGCAGTATTTTGGCACGAAATTGTCACTGCACCAAGCTGAATCTGTCAACACCTCCCGCTGGTGCGCTGCTACACCCATCTCGGCACAACAAATTGCCAAATTGACTGTGCACGATGGTGCACCGGACGAAATTACCACTGCGCGGGGTGCGCCATGCTCCGCTGCCCTGCGCCACCCTACGCTGTGCCATGAAATTAGAGCCCAAAGTGGCAAAATAAATGGCTCATTTCAACTTAATGATTACCATCTGTTCATGAGGAGATGTACAGTTTTAAGATACATCATACACATGAACAACACTCATAAATTGCTATATCTAGCTGTCTGCTTTGCTGCATTTTGGGCAGGCTTTGTTTCCCAAAAAATACCAAAGAGTAAAACAGAGCTCCAAATACTGCTGTCTTAAATCACCACTTAAAAAATGACAAAATATAGCAGTGTCTGCTGTCATGCTATGGGACATAAAACAACTAAAATATGAATGATCTACCAAAAGTCCATCAGAGCAGCTAACTTTTACACTGTGACTGAGGGTTTGCAATGTGTGACATCAGAGAAGATTTCCAGTTAAGAATATAAAAGACCATTAAAAAATAATTGTGACTTGTCAAAACTATTAGTCAATTTGCAGCAATGATGTTGATGATAATGGTGAGCAGCATATTTGTTTTGCATTAAGTTTGTTGTAATTACAGGTCATTCCCCTTTAGCATATTATTACTGCAAATTTATTCATCCTGAAGCATTATGATCCCTAAGTTATGTAGTGTCATTCCAGTTGTCATTTCAGTGTAATTTTATCTGACAGGTCTATACCTAATATGATTTTATTTTTGATAACAAAGGAGTGAATTCTTACTATAAGAAAATTTCAAAGGTTATCTAAAAAAGTGATCTTATCTTAAATTATTAGTATGTTCAACATTAACTTGCATACAGCTTATTGATTCTGTTCTTAATTAAAAATAAATTACACTGTTATTTCCAAAAATCTTTTTAATAAACTAAATTTGTGTATCAATTTCTTTCTTTCAATTTCTTACTAAATACCACCACAGCACACCACTGGACAAAATATTTTTAAAAAAGGAGTTTTCACAAGATATTGGCCTGACAATTAATTTTGATACACTGAGGGTCTCAAAAGGTACATTGGTTGTGTCCTTTGGGTCAAAAGAAGGTAACATTTATTGCATAAGCCTTTTTAACACACTTGTCAGCCAGTTATGACTACTGAAAATACTTTTGCCCAGTATAGCTTTTTCTACTGTACACCTTTGTTAGTTTGAGTTTAGCTTTCAACTTCCATGAATAAAATTGCTGAAATGTGCAATATAATTATAAGTCTTTTAACAATGTTAAAGCCTTAGATTAAAAGTAGGGTTGCAAATGTGAACATGCTTTGGTATATTCATGTGCATGTTGTCATCGAGCTGTCATAATATAGTGCCAAGAATATATGGACAGTAAATGTGTTTCTAAACGTGTTCCCTACTTCATCTAAAAGATGAAGTATCATGCTAAAGCATGATAATGAATATTTTGACCCCATTCATTTATTCTCTTTCTTTGAACCCTTGTGTAGATAATCATACAATGCCCCTATACATAGACACCATTTATACCATATTGTTACAGAGTGAAGGCTGACTGACTGCAGATGAATTAAAATGTTTAAAACAAACAAACAAACAAAAAAACTCTAACCCTAACCCCTTTATGTCATTATATCCAATGCTTAAATTCAGAAGTTAATTTCAATTTCGTGCTTTTTCTCCACCTAAACACACAATATGTAGATTCTGCTACTAGAAGTACAGTACAGTCAATTAAATAACTAGAACAAAAGTCTTAGTTTGAAGATGCAGTAAGTAACATGGGATCATGGGGATTTTTTATTTCATTGTTAAACAGGTAATATTGCAGATGACACTATCTCAGTGACTGAGACAGAAATATTTACTCATGAGGTCAGGTATTATAGTTTTATTTAAGATATGTTTAGTTACGCTTGCAAACTTTTGTCCTTTCTGTCTGGTGTTACCAGTTAGCAAGAAGTGACAAAACTGAGAGATTCAACAGTACAGATTCGAACCCAAATGCACGACAACAGAGAAAATAGATTTGCAGGCAAAGTTCTTTTACTTAACAGTTCAGGCAGAGTCGAAAACCAGTGAATCAGACAAACCAGCAAACAAATCCGACAAGGGGCAGGCAGGGAATCCAGAGTCCAAGACAGGCAGACAGAGTCAAAAATCAGGTAATCAGGCAGAACACAAGAAAAACGCTGGATAGCTTGGCAGGAAACACAAGACAATCTGGCAGAGGGCCGGGGAAAATGGACTGGTATATATACTGAAGGCAAAATGGGAGAATGAGCCACAGGTGTGGAGATGGGGGGGGAAAACCAGGTGCAGGTAATGAGCAGATTGCATGGGCTGAGAGGGAGGCGTGATCTGAAATTACAGGAGAGTTAGTGATGTGACATGAAAACAAAACCAAGTGAAAACAAACTAAGAGTTGGAATTCCTGACAAAAACAAAACACAATGTTACCTTGAAAAAAATCCTGGAGTTGGAACAGTGTTGGAGACACTTGGCATAACTGTAAGAAAAAAACTCTACAAAAATAAAAAGGTTTTTAAACATTTTAATGAGTTAAGTATTACACATTTAAGTCATGGATGATTAAGTTCTTAAGATAACATGAACCTCCCAACAAATTTAAATATTTGAGGGAGTTTGTCTTCACTGAATCCAAACATTTAAGGAAGGAAGAGGAACGTCTATCATGGTAATGCAGGTTCCATATAAAGAGTGGGACTCATTTACTTATTGAGTTTTAAATTAATTGCAGATAACATTTTTGCAAGGCACCCTGTGAACATATGCTGTATGTGTTCTTACTCTGTATGTCCTCTCAAAAACTGTTATCTCTGATAAACTGATAATAGAGCTGGAGATCTCAACGCAACAAAGATAATCTCAATCCTTACGAGACCGGAGTGCCCAATAATCAAGCAGTCAGCAAAGGTATGTTGTTTAAAGTATACACATGTAAGTACACCATATATTTAACAGAAATGTTAGCGTACTGTAGTGTATTTGCTGGTGCTAACTTGCTAGTGCGTAAGTACTTGCTATTACTCAGATTTCTGTACAAAAGCACATCTTCCTCAAACAAACTTCATTTAAAGAGTCAGTCTATGAAAATTGAAGAAAACATCTTCTTCTTGTAGTCTGTGTATTTTTTTATTCCTTTACTTTTCACTCTGAAAACCCAAAAACAATTTATTTTATAACCACTGTATTGTGGTGGTGTCTGACCTCCCAGAGGCAGTTTAATACCCCAGCAAATTGTCTAGAAACTACAAACTATTAGCTTTACATCTGACATGAGATGGGATGCAGTTAATGTTTACTTATTTTTATACTGATCACCACTGTTCCTTAACCTCAACCACATGGTTCTTATTGGCCCAACTTCAAAGACAAAAATGTATTTTTATTATCATTTAGATATTCCTCTCAAACCTCTAATTGGGAAATTCAAACCTTAGAATCTCATTAGCAGAATTTGTCAATAATGACAATGGCACATCCATTTTTACCAAATGGTTGTAGAGTGGACCGAATCTAGGACACTGACACAGAGACAAAGTGAAGTAATTACCTTAATAATAAAGTAAAGGGAATGGGATTGAAGTGGATTGTGTATGTAGCCACATAGACAGGCAAGGAGATGTGAGGTGATTTTGAGGGACTACCACAGTGATTAACACTGATCCAACAAGTTAACAACAAGAAGTTACAGAAGGAAGCACTTTTTTCTAAATACTGTCACCTTGTCTTGTGTTTTATAAAAGATCTGTTCTAAGATTGTGTTTGTGTGTTGAAAAAAGGCAAAAATGCATAGAAAAGTTAAATTTTAAAAAATGCAGTCCAACTGAGCAATAGCTTCCAGATGTTACACCCAGCAAAAAAGGTACACCAGGGTGGAGTGGGTTATCTAAGGATGGAATCAGGGGCAATTCTGGGAAGGATGGCAACGTAATCCAACAGGCAAATGACCCAGTCACTGCTGAGAATGTTTTCTTTGCAAGAGGAGGTCACGGAGACATCTTAAAAGCAAATGGAATTTTATATTCTTTAGTAAGAGTGTCTGCCATGAGGGGAACCCTTGGTCACCTTCAATTAGATTAACTCTTTTTATATCAGAGCAATCAGTCAAGGCTGCAGGAGTGCTCCCATTGCTGCTGATTGTTGAAGCAAGAAAAAAAGCCCAGACATCTGCATGGGGAGGTGACTGCTCAACACTGTTCTCTGCATGGTTCATGCCTAAAGCTAGCAGAATGTGGGTCAGTAGCAATGATGCTGATGCATGCTAGGGCATGGACAAGTGGTAAAATCCATGCTTGGAGTAAGGCAGGTCAGTAGTGAAACTTGCCATCAAAGGAAAAGGGATAGCAAAGTTTACTGCTGTTTATAATGAGCAGCCTAAACATAACCCAAGATAAAATTGTTTATCACCATTCAGCCTTAAAATACCAGGATATGATTTTGGTCAACATAGCCCAGCCATTTGTATGTGTAAAAACATTATTTTATTTAACAATGTATTAATTGTGTTGTTTGCTAAAGTAAGTTTGTCATTTTCTTCCAGAAGTAGACACTGATGTTTTAAATTGTTCACATAAAAGTATCACAAAGCTGTCTATTACTACTTCCCTACTGACATAGTCATTTCTTTATCAGAGGCTATGCCAATGGACACAGAGGTATATGAGAGTCCATACGCAGACCCAGATGAACTAAGGAGTTCTGCTGTGGATCGCAATCAACTCTTCTTAGAAGATGGAGAACTGGGCTCTGGGAACTTTGGTACAGTGATGAAGGGCATCTATAAGATGAGGAAGTATGTTAAGTCCCATCACATTACATTACATCTGTGTAAAAACATCATTACTCCTCCACTTTCAACATTTAGTATTTGATGCCATAATTATGAATGGCCAGACAACTGCAGACTTTTTCTGTACTCCAATTTTGTTATTATTCTACTTATGATAAATTAGAATCGTGACTTGCAGTAGTATTTTGAGATTGGGGGAAATGCAAAGCACTAGCAAACTAATTAAATCAGCATGTAAGGAAAAATAATTAAAACAGCATGTAAGGAAAAAAACTATGATTGCAACATATACTTTACGATGTAACTGTTACAATCTACCAAGATCCTAGAATACGAGATATTAGTTCCACAGATCCCACTTTTATAATGAACAAATTTAACATAATGCTAAAAAAGTATTGAATTACATGCCTAATTACATGTCACAAACAATCACAAGAGCTTAAACCTTTCCAAAACTGTTGGACTTTTTATTTTCATTTTTCTAAAAGACAAATTCTATACAGCTATCAAATTCCTTGACACAAAGCTCATATGATCCAGCAGTGATTGAACTGCCAACCTTAATGTGTGCAATATAGAGTTTAAAAATGTTTATTGCTTAGTAGATGGTTAAAGGGCTGCAGAAGTTCAACAGGAGCTTACAGGGATCCAGGGCAGAAATAGAATTGAAGAGAATAGAAATAGAATGTACTTTATTAATCCCAGAAGAGAAATTCAGAATTCAGAGAGCTAAGCCAAAGGCAGGAGACAGGGTCCAGATAGCAAAGGAAAACACAAATAAATAAAAAGTATGTGTAAGGCTTTAAGCATGGTGAGACTAAATTGTTGTGATACAATGTGACAGTGAATGTGGTAGATCTGGGTATTTATAGAAGCTTGAATGCTGAGATGAGATGCAGTTGATGTGACTCTGCTTTAAATCTGGAAGCCTGTTATAAAGCAGTTCCATCATACTCAGGATCTCTTTTCATTAGCAGTCAAACTAAAGTGGTTATCAACACTATATCAAGCCAGGGTTTCCTACTCTAGATACTACCATGTTTTAAATAAAAGGGGCAGTGTTTGCAGCATATGACCAATCACAAACATGAACACTTTCACTGGCAGCATAATGGCATATTTTTACAATTGAGAAGCAAACTATTATATTAGATCACTACAAATATAATGTAACGGAATACATCCTGCTGGATCACATTTTTGATTTGCAGCTGAGATTTAGAGAGAGAGATCTGCAAATCAAAAATCTTCTGTTAAAAGGTCTTTTATTTTCTGCTGTGTGACATTTGGAGCACAAAACTCTTCCTTAGACTGCTTCTAAATCTTATAATAGTTTGAATTAATTAATTAATGACTAAAAAATAGGTTGTGTAAATTTAATAATGTGATCCACTCTTACCCTAATGATGTTGCCATTAAATAAGATTTATAAGCAGTCTGAGGGGAGGGTGAGCTTTGTGCTTCAAACATCATGCAGAGATCCTGTAGGTAAAAGTTCTTTGAATGGGAACTTTATGGTGTGTGGATCTCTCTCTTTCTATACAGCTATCAAAATCCTTGACAAATCCCTTAACTACCTGGAAATTTTTTTTTTTTTTTTTTTTGCAATCCAGCATCTATCTCATGGATGGTGTTGAAGAAAAATCCTCAAAGCCCAGTTTAGGGTTTGCTGTGATGGTGTGAGTTTTATTGAAGTATGCCGGCAAACTGGTGAACTGACTGACAGAGAGTGGGTCTGTGTTTGTGAGCTGACCCTGAACAAATGACTTACAAGAGTTTATATACAGAAGCAGGTAATGCTAAACAAAAGGGGATAACAAAAGGGAGACAGAAGGAACAGATACATGAAGGGGCATATACTTAATTAGGTTAAGGGAATCAACATGACACAAAAGACATTCAGACATACAGGTTGACAGGACCAAGGGGTCAGGCAGGAGGTGTCGGCAAAAGGGAAGTGACACACAGCTGGCATGAACTGATGGATGGTTGATGTACTCAAGATATCAATTGACTACATCAAAAGCAAGGGTTCACACCAGTAGGGAGCGGAGGTTCCTAGACATCATTTAATTTCCATACATTTCTCTATCAATGGGCATTTCTTCTTATATTTTTTTTCAGTGATATTGTAAGCCTTATGCATTACCACATTCTTCAATTTTGTCAGCTCGTCTTCCTGCATCTAGCAGTTGCAACTTTGTTTATTTTACCTTGAATTATGTGTTTAACTTTTGTATAAAGTTGTCTAATAGTTTATTTTGGTCATTCTTTGAAAAAAATGCAGCTCTGCTGCAATTAAACTTGTCCTCCTCTGTAATGTGAACATGCTCATGTCTAGATATGGAAACCATGGGTTGATTCACAGAGTTGATAACCAAAATCATGTGACCACCTGGCTAGATTGCATTTGTTGGTTGTAGTACAGGTGTCCACTCATTTAATATTGGCAGTGTATTAACACTTATGCACTTACTTGGTGTTCACTATTTAAGCCAAAATTCTATTGCAACAATAACAGCTTTAACTAAATTTCACATTGTAGACATACAAATCAAAACCCAGGTCACATAAAATAAAAAAAATAAAAAATAATGATTTCTGAGCAGAAATTAAAGTTCAGGAATATTTGATCTCTTCTTTTAAGTTTGATACAGTTTGTTGGTATTTCCTTGAAGTTCAACACAGTTTCTTTGGTCAGTTAGTTAGTCTCAGTCCATTTAGTCTGAGGAGTCTTAACTTGTCAGCAAATCATGCAGTTAGATATGAGTCTTAGATTCTCCTACTGTATGGCGCACTCAAGTGAGGTTAGTGACGGGAAGAGGGAGAAACAGTGGTCTTCTCCGTTGGAAAGATGATCTCAGTTCAACTCTTTTGGATGAGGAGTTGGTCAAGTTCAACGTTGACTTGCCAGCTCCTTCAGCAGGAAGAATTTAAAATCTAGACTCTGTTGGGATCTCCAGGGATCTTAAAAACCTAGCAAAAGTACAGCCAGAAATGATTCACTCCTGGCCCACAGATTTGGAACTCCGCTGTTCTACTTCATACAGATGTCATATTATTTTTCAATACACTATCATTAGCTTCTGGTTGACGTAGTACTCTTTTCACTTGTGCCATCGTTTCTCTTGACTCCTTGTGAAAACCAATAAGAAAATTGATTAGTCTATCAACATTTATTAAAAATAATATTCAATTAAATATAGCCACAAGCAGCAATGATCAGGGTCCAAGCTGAAATGACAGTTTATGACTACGTATGATCTTCAGAGGAATTTAAAATGCATGCTACATGAATATATTTCCACATTGTTTACATGTGCAAGCTGCACATCTTGGGAATTGAACTAGCTTACTCATACTTCTAGGACAAATGACTTACTCTCTGCACCACTATGTAGGGGTCATTTTCTCTATATCTTGTTCAAACTTTAGGCAAAGAGATGTGCGAGGGATGTTTGTGTATTTGCACTTAAAACACTGACATCAGTCAAAATGTTGGTGAGATTTATGATGAAAATTAAATCATCAAGATTACATTTTAAGACAGATTTTGGCTTGTCTTGTAATTCAGATTTGGCTAAAACATTGGCTTTTAAGTCATACCACTTTCCTGGGACTGCCTTCTCTGTCAGTCAGGTGGCAGCCATTGAGCAGTCTATTGTTGTTTTTTGGCTTGACTGCTGTAATTAAAGATTTAAAAAATTCAAAACAATTGAACTGTTTGATATAAAATTCTGTAAAAAGTAACACAATATTGTGATCAAATCCAGTATATAGTATATAATTTTTGGTGAAGTTTGATGATACATTTGGCAAAATTAAAAATGTGCCTACAAAAGTAACACATTCAATATCAACACAGACTCATCTTTCGACATATCCGAACACAATTAGAAAGAGATGACATGTATCATCTAAAGAATGTCTCTGTCAAGTTTGGTGGCATTTGAATGAAGATTTGTGGAGACTGAGATGTTAATTGATTATGCATATTTAGAAAAATATAGAATGACAGACCTCTGAATCGACCACAGGTTGCTGTGAGACAAAGTTTTGTCTTAAACCAGTGGAAGTGTTCAAGAACTTTCAGCTCTCTTGGACATACTGGTGATTTTTTGAAGTTTCGAGTGAGAAATGTCATGACATTGAGATTTTTTGTGATAAGCTGCGCCCATTTTAATCAATCATTACCAAATATGATCTTTTCAAATTTGTGGCATCCCCTATGTGGCACCCTCTATGAGCAATGCGCTTTTCCAGATATGTTCAATAAACACCTCTCAACATTTATGTAAAGTCTTGTGTTGATTCGAAGAAAAAAAATACTATTTACAGCCAATTTTGTTTTAACATATATTTTAGCAAGAGTTAGTCAGTGGCCAAATTACCCATACTTGCTTCAATCCAAAATCCAAATAGTAGATATGTTCAGCTAGGTCTGAAGATTATTCCCAGAAAGTTTGCAAATTCATCAAAATCTCTAGGACTAGATTTAAAAAAAAAACAACTACAACAACAAACAGTTTGGGACTAAATAAAACTGGCATCAAATGTTCCATGTGAAAAGGGACATGACTTGTACAGATTCACATCACAATTTCTTCAAAAATTGCATTTTCTAGTTTTTGATATTATTTTACCCATCTTTTGCAATGCTACTTTTCCACACCATTCAAAATATTCAAATCATTAGAACATCAAAAGATTCAGAAAATTCAGGACATTATTGTTTTCATTTAAAATTTTGATAACATTCAAAATTTCAGAAATTTTCCTGTTTTTCCAGGAATTTTTTCTCCATTTACAATGTTTGCAATCTTCAAAATTCACACATTTTCACACAGATTCAACTCTTCACCATTCAGCCATGTATTCACCGACAGGCACCTTTAAAAAAATTCAACTATTCAACATCTTGTTTTCATTCTGGATATGTTTCAGCATTTTAACACCCATTGTCTGAGCTGTAGGTCAAAACCATCATCATGTCAACTTTTAACTAAAGTTGGTAACACTCAGCTGATTGAGATTGATTGTTTCTTTATCACAAGTTGACCATTTTTACATTATGACTGTTATAATAATTAATTATTATAAGGTTTTACTGAAGATATCATGTCCTCATGGTATCCAAAGGCAGTACAAAGTTCTGCTATAAAACTCATAGGTAAGTCGTTTGCATTGGGCCTCAATGGGGTGAAATTGAAATTAATACTAATGACAAAGTGTCACGATACATAACATTTTATGCAGGTCAGATTCTAAATGTAATGAGCACGTACTCAAGGTAATTTATTTGCCCCCCTGAAAACACAAATAAAATTAAAGTTGAATCGTTCATGTTAGACTTATGGAACATGTATACAGACACTGCGTTGCATTAATGTTTAGACCTATATGCTGCTGTAGCAAGACTAATGAAAGCTGGATGTAAAAATATGTGTATGGTATATGAGCAGTTTCAAACTAGAAAGCTTCCAGATATTACACTTCCATCTAAAGTTATACAATTCTCAATACTTAATAAAAAAAATGTTTTCATGATCATTTGCCTCTAAATTAAATTACACAATAGGGTCCTCACACCTAGCCCTAATTATATGAAGTAAAATAGGGTCCTTGCATTATAACTAATAACCTAAATAAAATTAGACAGGAATCAATTCAGCACAATAAGCAAAAGATAAATTCGAAAATGTTCAAAATGCTGCCTCACAATAATGAAAAAACCTGTAAACTGGTCTGGGATTTACGAGACTAGGCCCTATCTAATAATGCTCCCTGTGCGGGCGCCGCATAGCTCAGTCGGCAGCGGCAAGAAGGCTGAAAAAATATTTTAAAAACTTTTTAAAAAAATGCACCTGTGCCCGTTTAGAGGCCCATAGTCACAGTATATAGTACAAACTGGGTCATGGCTTAGACCAGCCAAAACCTGGTCAAAACGCAAGGTACAAACTTGAAACAGCCTGTACCTGTACCCGCCTAAGATTCGGCGCAGTTGGCCAACGTGCTCACACACCTCTTCACAATCACACACAACATTTTTTTCTGTTTTTGCCTCTCAGCAGTATAAAATATTTAAGTGTGCTTTGGGCATATTAATTATAGTTAGTAAAGTGTACTTTGAAAATATTTTCGATCACAAAGTATACATTTTAAAGTAAACAGCGTGCGTATGGGTGTGTTTGTATCTCGCATTTGGCCACGACGCACATACACCTTTCATTTATGTGAGCCCCTCCCATCCCTCATGTTAATAACAAATTAGGAATAATTGTAATCATACTGCCAAATTAATCTAAATGGACAGGGTAGAATCACAGCCGTCAGATCGTTTTTTGAAGATCAGTCGCAGACAGCTGGAGCAGTGTATTTTTTGATCAGAAAAACTAGGATTAAATAATAGTTATCTATAACATGAACCCCGAGCCACGAGATCTGTCTCCTCACTGCTGAACCACCTTTCTTTGTTTGAATTCAATATCAACAGAAAGAAAAACAGTCCTTCAACCATTAATTACCATATGTATTCCATTCACAAAATGAATTTAACTTTTAGGTGTGTGCGTGTGTGTGCCAGCGTATGTGCACATTTTACTGTGGAGGTGAAAATATATTGTAGAAATGAATGAATGAATAAATAAATAAATCCTTGTAGTTCAGCCAGTTGTTTACATTTGTACCTGGTGTAAGATAGCATTGCACCTGCACCACTGGGGCATAGCGAAAACAGTCTTTAAAGGGAATTAGAGAGGATTCTCCCATTGGTTCATACATTTTTGGCCAAAGAAACCCCCCTGACACACCCATGAATTGATGAGGTGATTCTACACAGCTGATAGGACCATCGGCAGTGCACCAGTGGCACACTGGGCGGGAAAGAGTAGGATACCTCTGCTGCTCCTGGAACAAGGCAACAAAGGTTGACCTGGACACTCCACTGAATAAATTAAAACCCCTGGACCACGTGCCCAGTACTTGCGCCAGGGCACGAGTGTAAGATTGGGCCCAAAGAGGATTGCTGGGGATTTTAATCAAACGGACCTCAGAACTGTTTTGCCTAGATTCCACCCGCACGTCCACATCTCCACCAGAAGAGACAACACACTGGACCATGTCTACACCAATGTTCCTGGCAGCTACAGAGTCCTCCCTCGTCCTCATTTTAGCCAGTCAGACCACATCTCCCTGCTTCTCGTGCCTACTTACTTTCAGCTGACAAAAAGGGTCAAACCAACTGTAAAAACAGTTAAAGTGTGGACAGATGAAGCTACAGCAGCTCTTCAGGACCGTTTTGAATGCAGGACACGCAGATGTTCAAAGATGCTGCTACACATTTTATGTTCGCTTTGATCTCCTCAACAGAGAGTCAGCTGTAAAGTTTACTCTGCCTCCAGAGGACTGGCCACTGTCAGTATCCACAGCAGATGTGAGGAAAGTCCTGCTGAAAGTGAATATGAGTAAAGCTGCTGGGCCTGATAACATCC
>JAPZDV010000011.1:59706-77405 GCA_029814665.1 Acanthurus lineatus | reverse complement strand
AATGTCGTTATGAGATAAAATACTCAGGAAACACGACAAACTTGGCCGGGCACCTTAAAAAGAAACACAGTATTGACCTTCATGCTAGCGTTAGCATTGCTGTAGATCAATGCCGTAGATCTGTGTTAAATGTGTACATAATATCATCTTAAATTGATCGAAGGCCCCTGAATCGAATCGAATCGAAATCGAATCGTGGTAGACTTTGTGATATCGGCAAATATCGTATCGTCGTCCAAAGAATCGATACAGTATCGTCATGAAACTGATGATTTACACCCCTAATATATATATATATATATATTTCTGTTACACAACGCAATTTTGCTGTTGGTTTGTTGTAACATGAACATAAAATTAGGTGTGGATTGTAATAAGAAGAGAGAGATAAGAAAGAAAAAATAGCTGGGGTCATGGAGAAGATAAACGTTAAAATGAGAAGCGAACAGTACAGTGTTTATAGTAAAGCCACATTGGCTTACCACAATAGCACTTTGCCGATGCTGATGAAGCTCAGCAGAAAACATCCAGTCCATCCAGCTGGTTACTTGACTAATCACTGAAATAATCAGCAGAACACTCGCTAAAACAATTGATAGTTGCAGCCCTAAATGAGACAGAGAGCAATGTGAGGAATGGGCAACTTCAGTGTTGCTCAAGTTAGCTGCAGTAAAGACAGATTCACATGCAAACATGTATACATAAAGTCACTGTGGTTAAGTAGCAGTGTGGCTACATCTTACTGTGTCTCTTGTTTCAATACTGCTGAAAAGACAACTTGCTCAAAAACTGTGGTAAAGTTTGAACTGGTGAAGATAGAATGAGTGACACACATTACATAACAATTAATAAGACAGCTTTAAAAAGCCTACCAAGCAAGTAAATGGTGGATAATATCACTGGTGTCACACAGGACAAGATTCAAACCCCTTACATTTTCCTGTGTGTACACAGACTCCCTTTTTTTACTAGTTACTGTTAGATTCAAGCACTGTTCTTCCTCTATAAAGTATTACAAACTAATAATGGATTATTATTTCCTATTATCACCTTATGGATGACATTTGTATCAAGTTCTAAAGTAACCTTTACATCTGAGTTTTAAATAATGTTATGGAGTGGAATGCCACCTAAAAAGGAAATCTAGCCTGTTTTACATCCAAAGAAGAAATAACAAAACACTACAGACAGCTGTTATTATAACATGTGGCTCAGCAAAAGATAATACACAGGAACACACAGCCTGCAACCTGAGGCTTATATTAAATTAAGTCATCCTAACACAAGACAAAGTTAATATTACTTATAACTGCTGAAGACATATGTTAGTTCATAGATTAGAGAGGATGAGTTTTTCGTAAATTTCACAAACAAATGTCTCCCCTGACTCTGCCCTCATTTAGTTCCTGGTGTGAATCTACGTTGAGATATTAAAACAATCCAGGGAATAAACAAAGTAAATGACAAGCAGACTATTTAATGCCTACTCCTTGTACCTTTCCTATTGCATGACCATGTGGATAATAAGAACAAGTATAAACATAAAACAAGCCCAGTGTCAGTCCTTTGCTAGTCTGTTGCACAATTTCAAATTCTGTGGAAGTTTTGATGCCGAATTTAAAATACTAGTCATAGGTGAGTAATTCTGTAAAGACTTCTTTGTCCATTTTCTGGGATCGCTTTGAAAATTAAAAACATGTTGCAGTTTCGAGGGAATAATCCCTTACTGTCTCTTATAAAGAGGCAAGGTATGACAGCAAGATTATATCTGCATCTCGCGTGAAAAAAGGGGTGTTACTGCCACCGCAACGTGAGCAAGTTGTGCGACAGGGGGCGTAGGAGAAAAGACCAGCTCCATGAAAAAAATATGTAGCCCCCCCACCCCCACCCTCACCCCCTGGGCTGCAGATGTTATGCAACATTTGTCAATGTGGCAATAATATTATGGGTGTATGCTGCTTTTCTTGAATGTGTTTATAAGTAAACATATTTCTTTAACAATAAATATAAAGTATGTGTATGTTAGATAATTAATATAAAACGTAACTGGCTATACTGAGACTACAATGTGGGCATTCATTCTATTATATGACATCATTGTCTTGCTTTCTCATGACATTGGCGCCTGAAGCGTGGGTTCAATCTACGCCCTAAACATGAGAAGTCATGAATTATAACATGCAGCATAAAAAACGTTGCTAACATTTCTGCCAAATAATTGTAACTTTAATTCTTGGTTATAACAATGTTTCGCAATCTGTAAACTCCTTCTACTGGTAGGCCTGCATACCGGAATTAAAATCTGATAATAATGTATGTCATAAACGCAGGCTATTATCCAGCTTTCATAAGCTAACGTTTATAGCGAACTAACAGTTACTAATACAGCACAGTTAAATTTCTAACATTCAACCAAGCCAATACACACCCAAAACTTCAGCCGGGTTAACTTAACATCACCTTTAATGTAAATCCAAGCCTAGCTATTCAAAGTTAAAAATGAGCTTCACAAACAGAAAGTTAACCACATGACAGAAATACAAGCTAACTAGGCGCCGCTGTGATTCTGGGGCTGTCTTCACACAGCGTAAACACAGCACCATTCCGCAGAAATCTTTTCTGACACTGGGGGTACATGATTGCTCAACGTTAATATCAAATCAAAAGTGTACCTTTACACCTGGTTGAATGATCTTGTCTGATAATTCCGCTCCGTAGCAAAGGCTTCCACGAGTTCAATAGGAACTATGTCAAATCCTACAAGTTGAGAAGTACGTGGCTTTCTCCCTATAGCTGTTGCTATTCAAGGTGGCTACCGATCGTGAATCTGTGTTAGTAGGTCAGTGGTTAAGTGTATTGGTAGCGTTCGATTAAATGACAGCCCCTTCAGCCAATCGCATTGCAGCATTTTCCATCTATATCCAATGACTCATGGCATTAGCAGAAAGCCCATCTCATATAAAGCGTATGTCGTCATCCATAATGCGTGTGGCGCATTAAAGTACCTTAGTTCACTTCTTAGTAGTAGTTTTCTAAACATGGTTGCAAACTACTTTACAGAGTTTAGGTTCAGCGACATATTGGAAGGCTGATTGTAACATACATAGTTAGACTATCTTCCAGTCAGTCCAGTTATATTATTTATGACATGTCAAATGCTGTTAACAAGTGTAAAATTAATAAATGTAGCTTTACATTTAAAAGAAAACAGAGTATTTTTAAAAGAAAATACTGTTTATAGTATAGTATAGTTGATAATGACAAATTAAACTGGTTAAGTATGATTAGAATGCCTCAACAACCAACCTGCACAAACTTTATAACATTGTAGAGACATTATGTGGCAGAGAAAGCATTCAGATTCTTTGTTTACAAAAGAGAGAAACACCACAGTTTAAAAGCACTTAACCACAAGCAAGGCCCTGCCTTCAAAAGTTTTGCTACATTACACTCATAAGTGTTATTAAGAAAAATGTTATAGCATAAAATGAAACATGTTTATGTTGTTAAATGAATTCAGTTTAACACAAAAAGTGTGACAATATGAAAAATATTAAATTTACAAATGGAGAGAGAGGGGTGCAAGAAGTATCCACTCTCTTACTACCAGACTACAAGGCAGTTTTTTTGCCCGGGTGTGAGACCTCCTTACTAATCTTCTGCACTCTACCACAAATAAATGATACTGAACCTTGGGCTGGCATATGTATATATATATATATATATCACACAGTTTCTAGCTGTATAAGTGTAGGCTATCAGTAGCATATGCAAAGCAAATATATTATCAACAAAAAATATGTGTAGATATAATTGTTTACATGGTTTTATTTTAAATTATTTCATTTTATTCTTTTCTAAATTAAAATATTCATTTCTATGTTCTGTGTTTAAGTGTGTCTGTTGTCGCATGAAAGTGATACAACATACCTCCATGCCTCACATATGGCATCACGGGAGACTCACAGCTCGGCAACTCATTATAGCACTGCCATCAAGCCGGAGGACTCCAACTTAAAATAAGACAGACTAGCTGCGTTTGAGTGAATTGACTGTGAGTTGGAACGGGCAGTTGGAGGACCTTTATGAAAAAGGACTCGGATGAGATGATGAGAACGGTGCTGTTATGATTGGACCTGAGCTGAAAGATACCATTATTTCTTTTTGCACCACAATTTTATTTTTTTTTTTTAACAGAGGTAAACTGTAAAACAATTTGCAATACACATGCATAATAATTTTTACGTAGACTTTCTGTGGATGTGCCTAACCCTTATAAAGTAATTCACATGGCTGCAGGAGCTATTACCCTTATACTCAGTGCTCCCTTTACCCGCACTGCCCAACACCTCTAGGGTTCACTGTTGTAAAGCATGTATAAATTTAAATGCCCCTTGTAGCTGGAGGTGCAGAATTACATAGGCTGCTCTGTACAATAGTCTGTATGTATTCCTGGGATGATATCATGCCTCTTTAAATGTGAGCACCATTTGTGAAGCTATCAATTTAATTACTCTATACTATTTGACATTCACATGTTGTTCACATAGGTAGAAGCAATTCAACAAATCTGTATGAGCCCACTGGAATATGGAAATTAACCATCTTCACAACAATTATAGAAAGTTACTGATCACTTCTTAACCTCCTGAGACCCTGCATACTCATATGAGGAAATTACATTTTTGCCTTTCTGCACCACGTTACTTCGTCTTTAAAACTTTTACCCATTGTCCCCATATGAGGACATCATGTTTTGCAAAAACCACCTCCTGTATAAAGAAAAAGTTTAGTTATTTTACATTTTACTTATTAGGTAAAAAACTTAAGTCCTGCTAATTGCAAATAGCTAGGAGAGATAAAAAAATGAACACCAAAAAAAAGCTCCAGTCCCAGGAGGTTAAATAAAAGAAGACATTAACCCAACTCAACTCTGTTTACTTTAAACAACCAGGAGCTCAGAGGATATTCTCAAAAAATGAAGGGAGCCGGTTTTCATCGAGTGCTCTGTTTATATCATGTTTTATGATGCAGATTATCAGGGGCCTCATCGTCACCTGAACAGAGAACATTTAATTTACTTTTAGTAAAGTTTCATTAGCCCAATATGTCACACTTTGTGACCTCTGATTTTAACCGAGAGGTAGGACACTTTGGGGGAAACTCACAACTTTCTTTTTATTAATACTACATAGTGCATCCATTTGTGTGCACTTTACAAACTATTTTAACATTATTCAAAAAAACATGGTCTAAGCTAAAATCTCTTCATCCACTGTGCAAATTCTGTAATGTACTGTGCAAATTAAAAAAAAATGATATCCCATCTGTGGCTATAATTTTTTATCCTGTTGTGACAGTAGCACTGACCAAAAAACCTTGCTAACTTAAAATTTCAGTGTTTAAGTGATGATATTAACAGTAATTGTCTGGTCTTTTGTAAGTGTCTGAGGACAATCCTGGCTGATGCAGCAGTATCAACTGAATTATTGGCCAATTTTGCTTTATTCTAGATGAATTAGTATGTGCCTATATGACAGATGAGAAGAAATGTAAGGTAGGAAATCCCAAAGATGTTTAAAGTAGTGAGATACAGCTGAGAAAACTTGCAAGCATATTTTTACTGTGACTTTACCCTTACTACATACCTATCATAATTATTTTTAGCTCTCCTGGTTGTGTAATTAACCCCCTCCTGCTCACTCTGTAAACTCATGACAGCGACCCCTGACATGAAAAGATCTTTATTGTCAAGTATGCAAAGGACACCATAGGATCACCCTCATTGGTCTGATTTCTAACAACAGTGAGCGTTTGTTCAGGGTGGACATCAACAATTTTGCAGGATGGCAAAGAACAGCCTACTGCTTATCACAGCAAAACCAAAGAGCTGGTTGTTGAATGTTTCAAAAATCAGGCAAAGACACATATCCTTGTCAACAGTAGTGGAGCTGAGGTGGAGCAGGTGAACAGTATTGGGTTCCTGGGAATTAAACCACAGGGAACTTGACACGTACATGACATTGCTGCCCTTGTAAACAAACAAACAAATGAAATGACAATTTGCTAATGGACCTTAGAAAAGAAAAAATTCTTGTCAAAACTCTTTTGAGTTGATGCAACTTTTTTAAAGACAATGAAAAGCATTCTGACTCAAAACACATCATACATATATATATAGCCCAAAATGTCACACTTTGTGACATATATATCATATATGTGTGTCTGTGTGTGTGTGTGTGTGTGTGCGTGTATGTATATTATAAATATGTATATATATCATATATGTGTGTGTGTGTGTGTGTGTGTGTGTATGTATATTATAAATATGTATATATGGGAAGACTGTATATACCAGCATGAAGAGTATTAGTGACGAGCAGTAGTAAATTTTTAAGCTAATAAGTGTGGATAGCCTTCTCAAGGTTGGGATGATTAAGAAAGGGTTTGATTTTGGCCAAAAGGCGTAGTTGAGAAAAGTTTGTCTCAAACACATTGTCAATTTGTTGATCAAATTTCAAACCACTATCAAAAGAGTCTTGACAGATTGTTCATACTTTGAAGTCAGTGCACTACAGCCAGAAATTACAGTAATCCTAAAAAGGATACACTCAGTTTTTTCTTCCTTAAAATTATGAAAATTTTAAGCTAACCACTGCATAATGCCTGCAATAAAGTCAAATAAGGATCTTTGTACATCACTTCCTCTTGACCTCACTGGTAAACAGATCTGTAAACTGTTGACATAGCAATGAAAGTATAGATTGTGCCTGGCTATAACTGATTTAAGCGGAAATGTGTAAAGAGAGAAAGGAATAGGACCAAGAATAGAAACTTGTGGTACCCAAAAAGACAGATAAGCTTGAGAAGAGGACAGGTTCCCAATCATTAAGGAGAAGATTCTATTAGTCAAGTAAGAGGTGGGATGAAAGAGAAACTGAAACAAACTGAGGGAACAGACGGGGGCACACATATCACTGAAGTGATTGGCTCTTGAAGAAGTTTGAAGACTGAGCTGAGCTCCTAACCTACCTCTTTAGTTTCAGCAGCTTCATGTAACACATCAATTTCACTGGTAAAAGTAATGCTGCAAAGGCCAGATTTGAAGGACAGAGGTTACGATCTTAATATTGTGTTAAATCTAACTTGCCAAATGTTTAATTTTGATAGAGTATGAAACAATTCAGCAAACTTCAGGACCAAGCGGGACAACTTTTTTTGACAATCGATACTACAAAATATCTTTAGAGGTGAGTAAAATAGTAACTTGATCGTAGTTATTGTTTTCAAAAGGAGACTTTTAGCAGGTTCATGCAACACATTTTTGGCATTTTTTACATGGACCAACATTTGTTATTGCTTTGCTGTTTAATTAAAGGGGATCAAAATCCCAACAAACAAATACAATAAGGTATTTCTTCGTAGTATTAGTTCTTCTGAACCGCAATGGAAGGGTACTGTATGTCTGTATGTGAGAATTAAGTTGCTTTTATCAATAATAAATTAATAATAATATTGATTTTATTATTGGTTTTGGTGATAAATTCATTTCTTCACTGTCTGCAACAAATGCTTTTCTGACAACTGTACCTTAATGGCACGATGTTCCATACATTAAACTCTCTGTACATATTGTAGGTTAGGACTAAATATAATCAAATGATGGCACAAAATTCCTTCCAGGAAACAGTTTTATTCATACAATTTTATGTAAACAATAGCTGCTAAAACAAAGCAAAGATGTTGTGGAAATGGCACTGCAATAACACTAGGCTTAGAAATTTTTTATCAATTATGAAAAATGATATGCAAATAAAATATTCAAAAAAGAAGTACAGAAATTACAAATCTGTAAAAATTGGTCAAAGTCAATAATAAAACTATCAACCTTATAGAAAACAACTCATGTTAAATGAAATCTTTGACAATTGCCTGAAAAAAAACAGCAAATACAAGATCCCTTCTTAGTTTGTTTGATAGAGATAAGTTTAAATATACATCTTATTAAGGCTCATTATCAACAATGTTACCTGTGGATTATTTCTTTCAAACTTCCACAACATGCATATTTATTGTACACTCTACTGTTCAATGATTGTGGCTATGATAAACCATAGCATAACAACTTCAAAAACAATCAGACCTGCAAGCAAAGTTGAACGGGCCCTCACACCCTTGTGCTAATCAGGGACGGCTGCAGTCACCCCAGACAACACAGTTAGGTTCTAGTACATAGAAAGATGTGCATGCGTTAGAATTTAATGGGAATCATAATCTAAATGTCATACTTGGTTTTCGAGTGGTAGCCACCAGGGGTCGCAGTGTGTGTGATGCTGAATTGGTATGTCACTTTTCTAAGAATGAAACTCTTAATCAGCATGTACACAATTTAGCACTAGTATGTGGAAAAACAGCATGAGCATGGCTGTTTTGTTGAAATGTTGGGGGGATACTGAGGAATTTCGAAGACCAACAGAATATTGGCATGTAGATGTGTGAGGAGCAGCATGCAAAGTTTGAGTAAGATTTGAGTGTGTACAGTTAAGTTATAACAATTTCCTAGTTCATGGTGAAGCATCAAAGTTTGATGGCACACCCGAGCAACCAGTAAAAGTTCTGCGCACACCTTTAATAACTTGATCACAAATGTCTTTTGATCGTACAGGCTGGATTTGTAGTGGAGCAGATTAATTGTGAAGAATGAGTTTGTCAAAGTATGAAAAAAGTCATTTCCTGTAGTCTCTATGGGGTGCTATGACAAGAAATTAACATTATTATACAGATGTGGTCAGATGTTAAGTTTGACGCCATGCCACAGACAAACAATAAAAGTTTTGCATGAACCTTTGTAAACTTATGATCATGAAGGTCTTAGATCATACAGACCGAATTTCAACTGGATCAGATTAATTGTGTGGGACAAGTTTGTAAAAGTGTATAAAAAATGTCATATTCTGTAGCCAACAGGTGGACCTATGAGGATGAGTAAATATTGTCATACAGATGTGTTCAGGGCTGGATCTTTATCAAACCTATGAAGTTTCGGGACAGATTGGACCATGTGGCCCAAAGTTATCTTCAGCAACTTCCTGTTTATTGGTGGATTGTCATAATTCAACACCACACCCTGGGGAAATCCTAAAAGTTTTGCATGGACCCATGATAACTTCTGATCACAAAAGTCTAAAGATTGGACGTACCAAATCTGACTTTGATCAATTCTGTAGGATGAGTTTGCAAAAGTACCAGAGGTGGAAATTGCAAAAAATGACAGCAAAATTCAAAATGGCAACTCTTGTTTGGTTTGAGGGGTTGGTCCAAGAGATTTTTTGTGCATCTAGGCATCATTCATGAGTGTACCCATTTCATAATTCTAGGTGAAACTGTCCATTTGGGAAACATGAATTTTTGGGCACTGTGGAATCAAATTGCTATACTTATTTCTGACAACAACAAAATAGAAAATCTTTTGCCAGGCTGGACATGCGAACCAAGTTTCATGAATTTTTGGGCATGCTCAGACCACCAAAAATGCGATCCACTTGGGAGAAAAAAATAAAATTGCATTCCAAGAGGGTCCTCCCACGGCTCGTACATAAGCTCTAATTAAAATTGTTAATGTCCTCCAAAATTAAAATATTAATGAAAGCACAAGTTGTGAACAAACAAAACACTTACTCATAATAGGAAGAGAAACCTGGGTGCAATCCTGGGTTCTGGTCATAGAACTGGCAAATAATAAACCAAAAAACAGAACTGGCATTTTAATTGGGTCGAGGAGGGGGGAGGCAGATTGGATACCTATACAAAATGGTACAATATTTGAGGTTCAAGGGGATGGGGAGTCAGTGGAGGTATGAATCTGACCATATAGCTTTATAGCTAGTGAATGGCCTAGTCAGAAGAAGTATCTTGAAGCAAAGTGTGCATACAACAGGAAAGACTTTTACCAAACAAGGCAACCCCTAATGTATTCTTAGATCTAGTGTTTTTGCCTTGCACAGCAACAGCAAAAAGATAAATTGGTCCATATAGTGACATTATAAAAACAAAGTCTATTCAGAGTTTTGCAATTACTTTTTTCTTAATAATCTACAAAGGAGTTCAGAAGACACAAACATTAGACACAGCTGACATTCAACTGTGTCTGTTCTATCTAAAAAACATGTACACATTCCAAACATCCACTGTTCTACAAAAAACACTCACTTCACTTTTTGCTGCTTTAAAATTATTAGCAAGCACAGCTCACATATTTCATTTTAACCCTTGTTTGGATAGGACTACACTTATGTGTCTGACAAGTGGATCACAGTTTCATCAGTCTATGAAGGGTCATTGTCATCCAGCAATTCTGTTTCAGGGACCAACAAGTCTTTGTTTTGGTCTGCCTCTGCCTGGGATGTGCTGTCAGCCAGATCCTCATCAATGGTTTTTGAGTCCTCATTGAGTAAAGCCGCTTGCTCTGTGACAGAAGTGTTGCATGGGACTGTGGTGACATAGCCCGTAGATGTTGATCCGCTGCCACTATGGTGAGAACCAGCTTTGGCAACCATCTGATGTGGGTGCTGAATCTGCTGGTGGGGCATGGGCATGGGTACTTGCAAAGGGTAAAAGTTCTGCAGGTATGGGTAAGCTGGCATAGGATGATATCCATTGAAAGGAATGTAAAGCTGTGGTGGCACAACTGGCCGGTGGATTTGACTCTTTATGGGCATAAACTGGGGCTGATGGAATGGAGAACTCTTTTTAGGGCTGGTGTACCGAGATGCATTTGCTGCGCTCATATTAATGTTGCTAATAGGACTGGTGCTTAGAGAGCTGGTCTGGGTAGTATTGCTGGTGCTTGAAGTCTGAGCAGAGCTGTTATAATTGGATGAGCTCTCCCAGGAGCACAGGCGTGTGTGGATGTCCTTGAATCGTGGCCTTCTTGCTGGGAATTCACTCCAACACTCTAGCATAAGTGTATAAATCCAGGCTGGGCAATCATCTGGACAAGGCAGTAGCTGGTGATTGCGCACCATCTCGATCACGTCCTGGTTGGAACAGCCACAATATGGCTGCAGACCATAACTGAAAGTCTCCCACAGCAAGACACCATAGGACCAGATGTCTGAGTCAGTGGAGAACTTGCCATTCATAATTGCTTCTGGGGACATCCAGCGTATGGGGAAAGGGTTTGTTGCCATTAGGTTGTAGTAATCAGCAGAGTAGACATCTCTGAACAAGCCCAGATCCATGATCTTGATGCTGAGTTTATCAAAGACCAAAATGTTTCTAGCAGCAAGGTCTTTGTGGACTACTTGCTGGTTAGAGAGGTACTCCATTCCAACAGAAACCTGGGTAATAATGTGAAGAAAATCTGCCTGGTCAAGAGAGGATTTGACTGTCTTGTCATCATCTGAGCTGCCAAAATCTGAGTTGGGGGAACGCATCACCAGATACTCATGCAGATCCCCAAAGTTAGAGTAAGTGAATATCATGCTCATTGGATGCTCTTTGGTGACCACACCAAGCAAACAAACAATATTTTGGTGCTGTAGGTGAAAACGGAGCATGACTTCATGGCGAAACTCCTCACACAGAGAGGCATCAACCTTGTCTTTTAATGTCTTGATGGCAACTACTTGGGTCTGCCCACAAGGTGCACTGCCATACAGGTGACCCTTGTAAACCTTGCCAAACCGATCCTCGCCAAGCTCCTCCATAAACCGTATTGCTGACGTGTTAATCTCCCACAGCTTGGCCTGTAGCCACAAAGCAATAAATATAAATACATTTCATCAAATTGTATGGCCAGCAATAAAACCTAATGCTCTAATGCTTACCTAGTAGAAGGTCACCTTTTTCACAACTATTTCTTTTGATCAGAAATGACACTGTATTTAAAAAATTACATTGGTATGCTGCTTCAAGTGCAGATGAGCTGATTGAATAGGATCCAGGGATTAAAAAATTTAGAAATAGATTTATGAATTTATTGTTTATCAGACACTTAACACTGCACATAAGCCTATAATCATATTTAAAAGGATTTTAATAGCTTGTTGTGGCACTTATCCAAATACTAAATCCCCACAATCAATAGGTAACAGTAGAATCATACTATGTTAGATATATTTTAATGATACATAAAGTGTGCCAAATATGTGCTTGCAGTATTGTGTAATAATTTGTTTGGTGCTATATGCACCACTAAGAGCTCAGAATAAACTATATATTACAAAATAAATTACATTAAGAGTTTTGAATTTGATCTTCTTGTAGAGGGACCAGATTGTTAAACTAGTTTGAGCTTTTGGTGGGGGTGCACATTTTTTGTTTTTGCTGCATCATTTATTTTACCAGATTCCTCAGAATTAAAATGGATGAGTTGGTTGTGTTTTCTAGTGGAGCAAAATATAATATATACAATAAAATAACTGTGCTTTGTGTGTTACCTGGTGTTTTTGCTGACTGAGGAGTGATGGCTCCATGTCCTGGCTGTGTGAGCTGCTGAGCTGGCAGCGAAGTGGTGTGTCAATTGTTGCCTTTTGCTTATTGCGACACATGCAAACCAGAAAGAAGAGGCAAGCAATGACCAATGGGATGGCGGTTGCAGGTATTAGAATGAACATTATCTCCTTCCTGTGGTTCTCTGGAGGCTCTGGGGATAGTAAAAATTATGTGTTAAGTCCTCTGATTTCTAATTCAATGATGTTAACCGCTATATTTAGTTTTTCTTTGAACAAATTATGTGTGGTATCAATTTACATACAATACTTATCCTGATTTAGTGTGCCATGATATAATGTTTTTCTAAGGCTGCACTCTGGAACTGTGACAGAGCCAGCAAATAAACCGCTGATGAGGATCTGGCTGATACATGGCTACGTAAGGCTTCCATTGTATTGGCATTAGGTGAAATCTCCCCCTTCTGTGAAGCTCCAGACAGGTTATATTATGTTTAGAAAATGTCTCCAGAACTTGCATGGATGTGGTGGTAAGTAGGAAATGGGGGACATTTTAAATGTTGGGTGAACTATCCCTTTATAGCATATATATACAGTATATATATATATATATATATATATATATATATGAGATACTTACTGCATGGCTGTATATCACACAGGTCCGCTCTGACCTGAGGATCCAAGGTGAAACACCAGGGTGCTTGCATCTGGCCCCCTGGGTTACGGCAGAAGTTTTGACTTCCCCAGAGCTCAGGGTGTTCTTGGAGCAGGTGGTGACTGTGAGGGTACTGAGCACTCCAAGTCTGACAGTGACGACCAGATTTAGTGATGCTGACTGTGCCCCTGTAGTCAGCTCCACTGCCATTGTAGCAGCTGTGGTCTACAGGGGAATCTATAGAACAGACAGTGACTTAGTGTGGAATTTCCAAAAGACTCAAAGAGAGGTAAATTAAAGGTGTTTGTGGGTTTATAAAGTTCTTTCATATACAGTACATGTCTATATTTTATCTTGTGAAGTGATTGCCATAGAAAGTTTGTTGTGTACAATTTTAATAAAATGGCCACAAATTTGAACTGGACCATTGTTCTCATGTTATTCATATTCTGTTCTGTTTTCACATTGTGAATACATAATATGCTAACTTTCTATTTGGAAAATGTGACAGAAAAGATAAGAATCCTTATGGTGCTAAAATTTTACCAAATTGAAGTCCTCTTTGGACAAACTTCATTGAAAACAACAATAAAAGACAACTGAAATAGAATTTTTTTATCTGAAGGTAAAGACCATACCACCTCTCTGGAAAACAGGATCTCTGAACTTGAATGAAGAGTTACAATTTTAACTGACCGAGCCCAGGACAGCAAGAATAAGAGCTACAGAGAAAACAAACAAGTTACTAGTTGGAAAGAGGATGTAGCAGAGAGGCAAGCTGTCAGTTTTTTTAAATGTGACTTCCAGACATGCTGGGACTAGAAACAGGGCACACAAAGCCCTTGGTTCACCAAAGAAAGATTACAATAGGCATCAACAAACAAAACAAACAAACAGAAGATTCTTGCAGTGACCAGGGAAAAGGAGGAACTTTTTTACAGGAGCATGATGATTCACATCCAGCAGGATCTGTATGCCCCGCTGAGGGAGGCTAGATGTCAGTTTAACGAGACATGCAAGCACCTTGTCAGGGGAGAATTGGCTTTCAAATGTTTTATGCACGTCTTAGGGATGATGGAGTATTATCAAATCATCTGTTGTGGAGCCAACACAGGGTTGCTGAAAAAGGAGGCATAGCTTTTCTGGCCGGACAGATGTCAGTCAGCATTTGATGACGATAAAGGCCTGTTGTGTTCAGTCTACTGTGTTCGCCTCTCCGCGGCTAAATGAGCTGTCTGAAATTGGGGGCTTATCCATTTTTGGTGATAAGTTCAATTTGGTAAGGGTATAACGTTTACAGTTCAGACTAATTGGTCTAGTACTGATTAATTAATGCTTGCACTTGTTTGAGTTCCTGTTAGGAATTACACTTTGGCTTTAACTGTGGACAGATGAGCTAATTGGTTGGTTTTCTGGATGGTAGCATCTGTTGAGACTAACTAGTAGATTGCCAAAATTGGGGTTCCACATGTGATTTATTGCCTCTTGTCTTTTATTCTTTTTGTGTCTCTTTTTTGACATTTTTATTTGGAGTGTTGAAGGGGGATTTGAATTGGTGGAGTATAAAAGTAACAAAGGAGTAGATTTCCTTAGATTGGGCTTAATTTGGAGGTTAAGTAGGTTGTTGAGCAGTAAATAAGTGGGGCTTTTAGGCTGCAGTTTTCTCTTTTTTATGGCAGTGGATAGACAAAAGTAGCACTATTAGCACTATTAGACCAGTGTACAGAAGACCAGTCACTGTTAATTGCTGACAGACGTGAGCTTGAGATAACAGATGAAAAACTAAAAGATTCCATTAAGACCAGTTTGAAAGCAGGATTGTTGGGGAGCGGAATTCTTAAACCAGGTGTGGGTGCTGAGTCTGTCCCTGCAGAGGCTGTCTTAAGTTTTGAGCAGCAAAATGAACTTTTGTTGTTAAGACAGTGACATTAATTTGAGCTACAATTACAACTTTAAAAAACTGAAGCAGCAAAAAAATTAGCTTTGGAAGAAATTAAACAAAAGACGGAGCTTGCCAAATTAGAGTTGCAAAATATAAATGATTGTGTGTCTGCATATGTACGAGTTTTTGCTTGTGCAGGCAAAAATGTATGGTAGAAAAGGTTATGTCAAGGTATGGAAATGTTTGCTATCTAAACGACTTGATTGAAGATGAAAATTTGCTGAGAGTTGTCTGGCACAGTACATTTATTGAGCTTTATCCCTGTACAGTTAATAAGTAAATAAATAAATAAATAAATAATTCCTTGCAGCTCAGCCACCTGTTTATCTTTGCGCAAGGTGTAATATAGTGATGCCACCTGTGCCACTGGCGCGTGGCACAACCAGTCCTTAAAGGTAATGAGAGATAACTCTCTGAACAAGGGAGACCAGGTGGTGCTCTGGTTGGATCTGGCCAACACCCTGGACTCAATGCCCCACAAGATGGTGTTAGAGACACTGGAAAGGCACAATGTTACAGCCGCAGTAAGAGACCTCATTCTGGATTATTACAGTGATTTCAGTCTGAGAGTCTCAGCAGGGCCAAACATATCCAAGCGGCACCGATTGGAGGTGGGAATCATCACAGGGTGCACCATCTCAGTTATCCTGTTTGCTCTGGCAATGAACATGCTGGTAAAATCTGCTGAACCAGAGTGCAGAAGCCCCAAGCCTAGGTCCGGGATCTGGCAACCACCAATCTGTGCTTTAATTAACGACCTGACAGTGACTACTGAGTCTGTGCCTGGAGGAAGATGGATCTTTAGTTGACTAGAAGCTGATGGGATGGGCAAGGATGTCATTCAAGCCAACAAAGTCAAGATCCTTGGTCCTGAAGAAAGGCAAAGTGGTCGACAAGTTCCGGTTTTCAATCTCAGGAACACAAATCCCCACCATCTCAGAGACGCCTGTGAAGAGCCTCGGGAAGCTCTTTGACAGCAGCCTCAGGGATAAAGCTTCTGTCAGGAACACCTGTGAGGAGCTAGAGGGGTGGCTGAAGAATGTTGATAAGACAGGCCTACCAGGAAAGTATATACCAGCACAGGATTCTGCCAAGTATTCTGTGGCCACTGCTCCTCTATGAATTCCCGATCTCCATCACAAACCTGGAGAGGAGATTCACAACAGATTCTACCTAAGGAAATGGTTGGGCCATCTTGAGCAACATCGCCCTCTATGGAAACACCTGCAAACTGTCACTTCCCCTGAAATCCATTGAGGAGGAGTTCAAGGTCTTGCGAGCGATAGAGGTACCGCAGCTCTGGGAATCATCAGACCCTAAAATTTTGGGGTAGGGGTGGCTGTCAAGACCGGCGGGAAGTGGAGAGCAGAGGCGGCAGTGGAGCAGGCAGAGTCCTATTTACACCATGGAGTCTTGGTGGGGACTGTAGCCAGAGGAAGGGCTGGGCTAGGAGCCATCACAGCCCCCGATACGACAAAGTACAGGAGAAGGAGCGGAGGCAACTTGTCAAGAGCGAGGTGAGAGCAGCTGTGGAGGAAGAGAGGTTCAGCAGAGCAGTGGGGATGAGACAGCAAGGCACCTGTACTAGGTGGTAGCAAGTTGTGGAGAGGAAGATCAAGTGGACTGACCTCTGGCAGGCAGAGCCACACTGCATCAAGTTCCTTGTCCAGGCCATCTCTGATGATCCCCCCAGCCCATCCAACCTGCACTGCTGGAGTTTGGCGGAATCACCATCATGCCCCCTTTGCCAAATGAAGGGGACTCTTGAGCATATCTTGAGTTGCTGCCCAAAAGCTCTGGAAGAAGGCCGCTACCACTGGTGGCATGACCAGGTGCTCAAAACCGTTGCAGACAGCATCTGTTGCGCTGTCGCCACCTGTTGGAGGGTCAAACCCAGAAAGCATACCATTTGCTCCATCAGAGCGGGAGAGAAGCCAACAACAGCTACAGAAGCAACAGGGCTTCTCAACACTGCAAAAGACTGACAACTGACAGTGGACCTAGGCAGGCAACTCAAGTTTCCCCAGCATTTAGCGAAGACCACCCTCAGACCTGACATCATTTTGGTGTCAGAGGCAACAAAGAATGTTGTCATGCTGGAGCTCACTGTGCCATGAGAGTAGCGGATTGAGGAGGCATCCGAGCGTAAGAAGGAAAAGTACCAGGACCTAGTCAGCAACTGCCACAGACAAGGCTGGAAGGCCAGGTGCTTGCCTGTGGAGGTAGGGTGCAGAGGCTTTGCGGGGCAGTCCCTTTGCAGGGCCTACACTGCACTCGGCATCGCAGGTAAAAAGATGAGGAGAGCCATCGCGAACAGCACAGAGGCAGCAGAGAAAGCCTCTAGTTGGCTCATGATAAACAGAGCTGATCCATGGGTGAGCTGCCGGGGCACATGCTGAGGCCTGATCAACCTTAGTAGGGTTGCCTGAGCAAGGGTGTCTGATGTTTGAGAGACCCGAAACACCCGATGACCTCAGGATACATCACTGATGATGTGCCCTGTCTTTGCATCAGAAGATGTATCATATCAACTTTAATTGGTTGTTTTCAGCCAAAGAAACACCCATGAAACATCGGGGGCAGTGCCTCTGGATTGGCAGACCGGGGTGGTGGTCCCTCTTTTTAAGAAGGGGGACCGGAGGGTGTG
>JAPZDV010000011.1:29492-43886 GCA_029814665.1 Acanthurus lineatus | reverse complement strand
CTACATCAGAATGCTGTTTGTTGATTTCAGCTCAGCTTTCAACACAATCTCCCCCATGAAGCTGATTGGAAAACTGAGCACTCTGGGCATCAGTACCACTCTCTATAACTGGATACTGGACTTCCTCACAAACAGACCTCAGTCAGTTCAGATCAGCAGTCTTTCCTTCTCCACTCTAATGCTCAACACGATCCGATGCCGTACCACCAGACTACAGAGCAGCTTTTTCCCTCAGGCTGAGAGACTGCTTAATGCACCATCTGCACTCCTCCCTGTTAAATAATTTTATCTTTTTTATAATTTTATCTTTTTATAGGGTTTTTATATTATACAACTTGTTGTATAATGACAAATAAACTTCCTTGTATCCTTGTATCCTTGTAAATAAGGAAATTTGTCTGTTTACCACCTATGGAAGGGCCATAAATATTTAGTATTAATACAGCTTATATGCATAGTCTCATGCTTTGTTCACATGCACACAAGTGTTTTTGAACAACAAACAAAGCTTCTTCTCTGTTTGGTTTTTTGTCCATGCAACAAAACAAATTAACAGTCAGTTTAAATCACTTTTTGACAGTTTAAAATATTGCTGGGAGTAACAAGTAGGAGCACCCACAAGAACTTTTAGATGAAGGGCTGCAGGAGATAGGCTGTTACCTATAACCTCTCAGTGAGATAACCAACTCTTTGTCCTTATAGAGAACATTATGAAGTTTTCTATTAGCATTAATTTTAAATTGGAAAGGCTGCCAAAAGTTACCAACACAGATTCTTCCACAGTTGTCTTGTTGGTTGACTTTCCGTACCCTTGTTACATGAGACTTGAAAGGGCAACTCTGCTGTTTTTTTTTTGCTTGGAACAGACACGTCAAGTTAATTGTAGCATGTTACCCATCTATGTATTCAAAAAAAGCAAACTATCACATGGAGGGAGGGAGAGTAATGTAACTGGTATATTCTCACACACCATGGTGTAACACTAGCTATTTTGGCTAGCTTAGTTAGGACATTAATTGACATTTTTTCTTCCACTATATTGTGAAACAAAAGTTTCAGAATGCACTAATGAAGTCCAGTAACACTGACCGGGCTGTGACTGTAGGAAGCTTACGGGTAATAACTTTTTTTTAAAGCTTCTGATTTGACGATATAGCTTTGGGGTTGTATCAATGTCTGTTGGTTTGGTATGCTCTTGACAGGGCCTCAGTTGAGTTTTAGTGTTTTTCATTTAAACAGAGAATAACTCAAAACAGTGTTTTGAGTGTGTCCAACTTTTGTGGACAGGGTGTTTTTGAAAACAAAGGAAGAAAATCTTTTTTAAAACCCTCTGCATATGTGAAATATGCCATAGTTTCACAAGCAACAACAATCTTTAAATTTTAGATACATTTATAAGAAAACTCTTAATTCAGCCTACAAGATATGAGACTGTCATCCATCAAAAAACCCCCCCAAAAAACTGAACTTACCCCTGTAAGGCCTTGTAAACATATTGGCACCTTTCTCTCAGGATAGCAAAAATATCTAAAAAAACAAATAGATGGATAGTTGGGAACAGATCCAATATTAGAACTCCTTTGTATAAAAATAAAGCTGTAATTATCTGAAAATTCTGTTAAAAAAAAAAAGATAGTTTCTTCATTTTTGCAAAACACTTAAAAAGCAAATCAGACAAGCAAGGACAAGATCACTAATTTGTGAGAAACTGTACAGGCAAATAGTTCAACGGTTTCAGGATCTTTCTTAACACAGAATTACAAGGAATTTCACCATTTACTGTCCACCATAATGCTCTTTGGGTATGTGTGTGTTACAAGTTCCAACATGTCCTTCATAGTAAACGACTCAGCAGGTCATTTTGCTGCCTTCATCTGAATTTAGGGGAAACCAGGGGACTGTGGGACGGTAAGCTAAGCCTTTTTAAACCTGTTATAATGTTAAAGGCATTATAACCTCACAAGTTAATTACACGGTCCCTAGAGGTTGCCCTACATTCAAAACATACATATGGGTCATAAAAAGCTGCTTAAAAAAACAACCACTGAGGTCATTTTGTTGTTGGAGGTCAGACTCCACAGTTCCCACAGTCAATCATCAACAATCCTTTGTTTGCTATAAAGACCTGGCTCTGACTCCATTGCTCTGCCAGATTGTAAATTTGGCTTTTTCTGTCAGTCACTTTTCAGCCACTTAATGTTGTTGCAGTTTCATCAGTATTCTGCTAAGTATTCATATACCCTGAGTCTCAGAGCCTCAGCCTGACTCCTTCCACTGGTTTCAGTCCTTCATCCTTTTTGCTTTCTGCACTGGAGCCCTTCCTCTATCAAGTTTCACTAGCCTTCTATCACTGCCCATTCAGTCTGGCTTCACGTTTCAACTCCATTCTTCCATTTACAGATAAACCACTTTAATCCTCTATTAGTCTTTGTTTTTCATGTTTTGTAGCTGAGTCCACCAACTCAGACATTACCGTGCAATCTGGCCTTACCTTGAACCTACAAAACATAAAAAGTAAAAAGGCTGAAGTCCTCTAGGACAGCATTTAACTCTAAAGGAACCCACTCTGTGGAAGGCAGGAAACAGTTAAAGGAGTTCACCACTTTTCTGGCAATGTTCAGCAGCGGGTGAGCTGGCTCTTTGGCAGCTGTTTTGCTCCACCATTAGCTGCCAACAAACAAGCCCTACCAACCGCTCAGCCTGTGCCTCCCATCACAGCAGCTTCACATCCCACCAATGGCTAAAACTTTGATGACACCAACACTTATGGTCAGTTCCTACAGCGTCATCTTGCCTTAAACACTGAGCCCACTTGTCACGCCAATGAAGGGGCCAACATAACATACCTCATAAATCTACTGGAAGGCCCTCCACTAATTTATTCAATGCCATCTTTGAGTAAGGTCCATCCACCATTCAGTACTTTCTCAGCTGTGCTCAGATCTGTTTACAACCACCCTGTGTGAAGCTAGCAAGTGGGCAGAGTTTAATGACACTCGGTTAGTGAAGGCTGTTTGGTAGTTTACTTACCATTTTCATAGTTTGGCTGTCTAGTCTGGTTGGAATGACAGTGCACTTGTAACATTTCAGGGGTTAACCAGTATTAGTGACAAAATCAAACATCACTCACTAATTATTAAACACACTCTGCTCTCATTCCAGTCAAGGGAGCCACTGTCATCACTACGCTAGACCTGTGTAATACCTATCACCCAGTCCACATTGGGGAGGGAGTTGAGTGGAAGACAACTTTTAACATCATATTTTTAATGAAAAAAAGAAGGAAAGTCCATTCCTCCACTGTCTCATTTTTGAGTTATGTCATCTCACTGGGTCAAGTTAAGATTGAATCCTCTAAAATGGCAACCATTTTGGAGCGGTCAGTCCCCTTTGCCAAATTTTACAGTAGGTTTATCTGCAAATAAAACAGCACTGCAGCTCATTGTAGAGGTGAAAAGGATAGACACAGGGATTGGTGCAGTTCTCTCCTAGCACACTCCTAAACAAAATAACATAATTCTCTGTGCTTTCTTCTCTCAAAAGCTTATTACAATAGAGAGACCATGACACTGGCAACAGAGAGTTCTCAACCGTGAAACTGGGAGAACTTAACACAATATCTTAATTTTTTGTTTAAGTTGTAAGGTGAGATCTCAAGATGAAGAGGTGCAGAGAGGACAAAAAAAATGTACCTGAATCCTCCTCTAAGATGTTGAGGGCCTCAATGGCAGCAGCAGCCAGCATGGGAGGCAGCGAGGCTGAGAAACAGTAACCCTGGCCTGAAAGACGCTACAAAACAAGAAAAACTATTCTTACCTTTACTGTATTACAGGGGATGATGTGAGGATAAATATTTTTACACTGATGACAACAGAGAGCCAAAACCCAAAGCAATTCATCCGATCTAAACTTTAAGAAGAACATAGATATTAACTGGGAAAGATTTCATTCCCATAAAATTCCCATTAGTTTTATTTCATTTGCGCAGTTTTACAGGAGTGAACAGCTTTTTGAAGTGTTCTAAAGACATTCCTGTGTAGTTCGGGCTTTACAGGTGGTGTTGTCTGCTTATAAAAAGAAGTTTTTTATGAATAAAAAACTTGTAATATAGAGCTGGTAATGAAAATTAAGAAGGAAAATGGTCAAACAGAAGTGTTGAGGAGTGTTGTTGTATGAATATTGCAGAATGCATAGCCAAGTCACATCCCTCTCTCAATGCACACAGTTAAAATTCACAGGAAAGCAGCTACATCCAAATCAGACATGACAAGACCAACACACATCTGTACCTATCCCTGAAGAAAGGCACAACTAAAAGATACCTAAAAAAAAGTACTTATTAAAGCAATTTTAAAAATACCTGAGAGAAACACCACAAAAACAAGATGTGCATGACTAATATAATACAGTCAAAAAAGTATTTGAGGTACAGATGTGCAAAGGTGTTATGATATAAAGGTGTTAATGATGCCATAATGAATTTAAGAAAAGCAAAACTAATAAGCTACAATAAGGTGCAAGGTGACTGTGATCTTAAAATAAGTAAGACCACAGTAACCTCTGACCTCAAAAAATTTAATTAGTTAGCAGTCCAAAAGTATGTTTGTTCCAAATTTGACAAATAACCCCAGACAGATTTTTAAGTTTTTCCCCTTTCAAAGTGACCTTTACGTTTGACCTCCATAATGTAGTAGTGCATCTGTAAGTCCACTTGTGTTTTTTAATCAAATGTGACAAAAATCCCTAAATGTGCTCTTTAGATATTGCATTCATTAGACATAAGGTTGCAGTAGCGCGTGACCCTTGACCTCCAAAATCAAATCAATTCATACACAAGTCCACATTGATGTTTGTGCTGTATTGGAAGTAATTCCCTCGAGGTATCCAAAGATATTGTGATAAAAAATGTCAGAAAAATGTACAGTCACAGTAACTTTGCCCTTTAACCTCCTAAAATAAATCAGATCATCCTTTAGTCCAAGTGGACAGTTATAGCAATTTTGAAAAAATTCCCTTGAGGTGCTCCCAGATATTAAGTTAACAATGTGGCCCAAACAAACGTGAGGTCACAGAAATCTTGACCTTTGACCTCCAAAATCTAATTAGTTCATCCTTAAGTCACAGTGAACATTTGTGCATAGTTTGAAGACAATCATGAAAGTGTTCTTGAGATTTCTCATGCAGACAGACAGTCAGACGGATGGACCAACGGACAATCTGAAAACATAATGCCTTTTGCCCTGAAAATTTCTAGTGCTGAGACATAAAAATTGAGATTCCAAGACAACAAGTACAAGTAGCATAACTTAAGCACAGTACTATGATCCTTGCATCCAAATTTTTACTATGAAACTGTTCTACAATAACCAATGTTACACTTGTTCTATGTCAAGGTCAAATGTCAGGGGACTTTCTGATTATGCAATGGCTTTGTACCATTTAAGGAAAGAATTTCATAGACTATAAATCTATTGTAGGTACTTACCTGATGGTCAATGACAAAGGAGCGTCCACAGCAGAACCCTCCGATGGAGGCCACGGCGTTCTCCATGTTGGCACTGATCAGATCAATGTCATCAATCTGCAGATTGCAGAAATGGTACCATGTCATTATTATACAGCTAGACAGCTAGATAGCTAGATAGTTTGATGGCTAAACAGACAGAGATAGAGGTAGACGGACAGATACTTTTTTCCCATGTTTTGCAACAACAATGACTTCACATTTCCATACATCAACTCAACAAAATGAAAACATCAGTAAAAAAAACGTTCACCTACATTGCACCTTAAGTAGGAGTTGGTGAAAGGGGACAGAGAACAGAGGTAGACTTTTCCTAGACCAGCTAGACATACTGTTTATGATTGGGCATTTAACAATTTAACGGCTTGTAGGATAAAGGACAGCTCAGATCAATTTTTTGGAAAAAGAAGGGGACAATAACATCGTCCCAATGGGAGCAGGTTAAATGAGGAGGCCAGTGGTTGCCTCTCGTCACCCATGATGATGTATGTCCTGTTAATAACTTGGTAGCAGAGAGGCACAGCTAGGCAGCCCCAGAACAGCCCCCAGGTAGAGAGGGGGCAGGGTTATTACATATGCAACAGATATACACAATAAACACAAATATGCTTCAGATGTTTTCAGATGAGACAGATCAAGTGTACTCCAGGTTAGGGTTATTCAGCAAGTAGGTATGTGTTAAATGGTTTTGAAGACCAACGTGGAGGCAAAAAAAAAAACAACACATGACCCCTCCAAGTGGAGGATGGTTGACTCTAAGGAGGCAATTAACATTTTACAGCAGATCTTCAACCAGTAGGTAAATAAAATGCGCTATCGTGATCCTATGGTTAAAAGTTGGATAAAGGATGAATTTTTGAATGGTGATTGAGCTTGAGCCACACTAACTGTGGTTATAACAAACTTTTCTTGGCCAATCAGAAAACAGTATTCACTCAGACCATGGCATAATATATGATGTATATTGGTTAATAATCTTACAATAAATTAAAATTGGGAAAAATTATTTAACTCAATTTATTAGCACAAACATGCTGCTGTACATCAGAGGAAGTCTGGCAGGTTTCAGCACAAGGCTAAGATTGGCATTAATAATTTGAAAGCTTAATATAAAAAAAGAATTGGAAGACAATAACACTGGGCTAAAAGTGTGGCATTAGATCTACTGACATGGCTACTGTGGAGCTCTTAATGAATTAAAACAATATAAGTACAGTAATTCTTTAATTAAAATTGAGTGTACTCACATTAACCCCAAAGTGTTCTGTTACCCCTCTACCATGTTCTCCCAGTACACCAAAAGACATGCTCTCCTCCAGAAAAATCCGCACTTTGTACTTATACTTCAGCTTCACCTGGGGGTTACACATATACAATAAATGGGCAAAGATATCCAAAACTATGAAAGCTTGAGAGGTGAGTTGTCCTGCAATATAGAAAACATTTTGAACATTTTGAACAACTGAACAAATAAAATAAATAAGCATATGTATACTGAAATACAGTCAGCACAAAAATAGCATACACAAATTTCAAAACAAGTTTAATTATAGAAAAGAGCATAAAAAAAACATCAAGATAGATTGTATATTATTACTGTTAACCAGGCAATGATTTCAGGATATTATTGGACAGGGTGTTAATTGCAGTTTAGAATTCAGTTCTCTGATGGCACAAGGCAAAAAAATTTTCAGCAGACTAGATATGCAGATCTTGTTAGACCTATAGCACCCTCCAGAGGGTGGGACAGTAACAAAGGCATTTACCTGGGTTTCCTGACTACTTTTGTGCCCAGACGTGGCCAACAGAACTGTTTGTGACCCCAGCTGAAGACAGCCATGTGCCCGTGATTTTCTGTGCTGTTTTTAATCACACTGTTTGTTTTAATCACATTCCACAGAGCTTTCTTTTAAGCCACAGTGCAACTGGCATACTCCCCTTAAGATACCATAAGTGAGTACATGGTCAATGGAACAGCAATAGGACACCAGTTGTCGCTGGGACATGTTGGCTCTCTTCAGTGTATCCTTTTTTAAGGAAGTAGAGCCTCCTGCTGTGCCATTTTCTCTAAAACATTGTGTTGCCAGTCCACGAGAAGTCCAGGCAGATATAGTATCCAAGAATTCCAAACTGATCACTGTTTCCACCATGTCTCCACATAAGGGACCAGGTTCCTCTTTCTGTTTAGGTGTTCCTGTTTTGGAGATCCTAGGTGATCTCATCCCTATGGCCTGAGTCATTAACATTTTGTGATCTGCAGAGTCTCTGACTGTCATTCCTGGAATATTATTAAGAGTCAGAAACCTTCCTGAAGTTTGACTCACTTTTCTCACATCATCAGTGCTCACATTTAGTGCTAGGCAGTTAGTGGTTGATAACTGTGCATTTCCAGTTTCTGCCTCATTTTAACCAACAGTGAATACAGAGGGCAATCTACCCAACGATAAGTGATTTGCATGCAACACTGTCAATAACCACATTTAGAAGAAGTTGAACTTGTAGAAAACCTTGAAGTTTGCTGAAAGTGATATAGCATTATAGTCCTGGAGCATTTCATGTGAAATAAGCTCTGTGCTCACCCTACTGAACAATGCCATATACCTGAAACATTGCTTTTCAGGAACCAGAAGAAAAGTTCTGCTTTGTGTGTTGGAACCAAGAATGACAGTTGAGTAATATCCAGAACCTGCACGTGGCATGGGCAGTATAGGCAAATGCTAAGGGTACCATCCATCCATAGGGGGCACCACAAATGAGGGAAGAAAAACTATCAAATTGTGTAACTGTCACTTCTTTTTACTAATACTAGTTATTACTGCTATTTTGAAATATTCCCACAGGTCTGGGAAACCATTTTGATCATCAACTGAGTTCACCACTGACAAGTTTTTGGTATATATAATATATAGTATAAGGACAATCTGGAGATCCTCAGCAAAGCCAGAGCCCTGAAAGGCACAAACATCCACATAAACGAGGAATTTCCTGAAGCTGCTCAAGAGAAGCAAAAAAGAACTTCTTATGGCCATGGAGGCTGCCAGGGAGCAGGAGATTGCCTACCTCTAGTATGATAAACTCACTGTGCACCCATCATCCCAGAAACCCACTCAGAGGCCAAGGCGAATAAACAACATGCCTTTTGAATTCTGATCATTAGACAGCATATGCTCACATAGTTGCTGATAAAAATTATGATCACAGGATGAGAACTGTTTTAAATTATATGACTTCTTACCCCTCTGTTTGGCACACCTATAGGCACACAAAATTTATGGAGCATTTGGATCCTGACCAAGAATATTTTAGCTGTTCAACTTCAAAGTCTGTATCCTGTGATTATTTCTGAGTCGACAGATTCAATAGCCAACTGCGTGATAATGCCAAAGCACAATCTTAAGCAGTTCTCAACTTTCCATCTAAACATTCATAGGCTCTCCAAGCATCATGAAAAACTTAATCATTTTTTATCTTCATTAAATCGTGAGTCTCAATTATGGCATTTTCTGAAACCTGGTTGACCAGTGAATTGACATCTCTTTATGACATTCCAAATTATTATGCTCTGTATTATTGTAGGATGACAAGAACTGGTGATGTGTATCTATTTATTTACACAATAAATTTCAATATAATCGTTACAATGGTTTCATTCTCATTTCTACGTGTAATGACGTTGAATCACTGTTCATTGAAATACCCTATTGAGAGATCTTGGATCGTAAAGGTGTTATCATAGGTTGCATTTACAGGCCTCCTGAAACTGATATGAAAAAATTATATTCTAGTCTTGCTTGTGTCCTGGATAAGATTAACCATGAAGGGAACATATGCTTTGCTCTTGGTGACTTCAACAGGAATCTTTTTAACAGTGAGACTCAATCCTTGATTGCAGATTTTCTAAAAATACTGTATGCAAATTGCTTTTTACCCCAATCACTAGGCCTACCAGGGTAACTCCTTCATCTGCAACTCTTTATTGATAACATATTTATCAACTCTCCCAGTAACTTGCATATTTCTGGTGTAGTTAATTCTGATAAACTTTAATCAATCAGTTGACAAAATTAATACTGCTTTGTGGAGCAAGTTTTCAAAGTCTCTGTCGTTTGTTGGTATTGACTGAACATTACGTGTATACTTTGCTTCTATTTTGTTTTTGTTCCACTCTTTTTATTATACTGTACTATAAAATTAATGATAAATTAGTAATAATGATTTTAAGTTATATTTTAGTATTTTTTACAGTGTTAATTGTTGTTTTGATTGTTGTTAATTTGCACCTACAATGATTTTACAGATGTGCCTGATGGAAAGACCCTAACCCTGATAGAAAGCTTGGTCAGTCTAAGAATCAACAAGATGAGGTCCATCATGAAGAATAATGAGCTGCCCTTCAGTTCAACTAGTATTCTTCTTACCAGTTCAGGGAGAGGACAGATGTCTGCAGTGTTGATATAAAGCCCCTCTACTACAATAAACTTTCGGGTCACTCGAGCTTTACGAGGATTCTGCAACAAAAAACAAACATAGAGCAGACCCAAAAAAGAGAGCTATAAAATTGCAAATTGTAGTTCAAACTGTTTGGGTTTCATTTTAAATATGAAAGCACAGAGCATGCGTGACACCCACCCAAAGTAATTTTTATTTCAAATTAAGAATTGTCTACTGACCTTCTGGTCCTCCAGCTCCTGCTCCTTCAGCAGCCTCTCAAGATCCTCCATATCATTGTGTTTGAAGTATTTAATGAAGCTGCGAGATGCTTGAAGACCCTTCTGAATAGAGAAGCAGGCTGCTTCATCCCTGAACCAACAACAAGGGCACAACAAAAAACTAAAAACACAAAACTAGAAATATAAATCCAAAAGAGAGGCACGATAGATGTATTGCTGAACCTTTGTGGAAATTAACCTGACTGGCATATATTATACATTGTATAGGATTTTTTAAGCCTGATCATCTAAGTCTACTTTAATATTACTCTAGGCACAGTTGCAGACAGTACTTACACAAAGATGATGTCGCCTCTTTTGGAGTAAGCAGGGATTGCACTAGCAATGGTTGCAAAGCCATATGAATAAATGATAGCCTCTTCCGTTTTCATAAATTTAGCTAGACGACACTCCAGCTCCAAGTGAACATCTGACAGAAGCAAACAAGAAAGCAGATGAAAAGTGATAAGTTACCCGGACTTCATGGTATCATAAAGTGCCTCCAATAATGCCTAAAATGCCAAATGGGCAAGTACAGAAGGATATGCATTTTTTCCATTAACGTCTTAAGACTGTACTTCTCCGCAGAATCGTGTACACCTTTATGCAACTTAAACTTTTCATTGCCAAAGAAGACAATATCAATAATAGGTTACTGCTTTGTTTAACTTCAAGCACATCCAAAATCCATTCAGGGTAAGTAGTTAACTGTCTTTATAAATAACTGAAAAATATTCTCATCAACACACCATCAGTGCTGAACTGTATGGACAACTTGACATTCTTATGGCTACAACCTTTTGACCTTCTGGTACAAAATGTGCATATAAGACAACCTCAACTTGTTATACAGAAGTGCCAAAAAGACTTTAAGTCTGCTAAAGTAAATCCTGGGAAGATTAACCCCTATGTTCTATCATTTTTCATTTATTATTCAACAGGCACCATACTTTTATATTTCATGTTTTAGCTTCTGAAATAAATAATGTAAACATATGTTTCTGGGGTAGCGTTCAATGGAAACTTTTACTACTGACTATGGTTGAATTCAAGCCACCTGTTACTGGTCTTTGAAATATGGAATAATATTAGAAGTAATATTACCAATACTGTGCTATATTATTATTTAAAAAAGTAATATTGAGCATTTAAAATATGTTAATTTTACAGGTGCACACAAGATGTAAGTCATGCATGAAAACAATAATAATTGTAAATGTGTCAAAACAATCACCAAAGAGAAACATTGTGCCAATTTATCTAATTATTGTAACATTACATCATCATACATGTTTTAAATCAAAACATAGAAATAAATAAATTCCAACTTCACAAAAAATTAATACTCATGCACTTGCACTGGATTATGTAAGGAGCCAATTGTTGATTTAAAAAAAAAGAGGCAAGACTCATAATGATACTACCCCCTGTATAGGGCATTAGTGCATATGTGGACATTGCAGCCAGTATATATTATTATTTGTGTGTCTCAGCAGTTGTTTACATCTGCTTATTTGGACCACTTAGGACTGTGATCCCCTTTGAACAGAAATCTTAGTTTTCAGGTAAATATCTGTGTTGAAATAAATCAATTTTGTGCACCTACTTGCTGTATTCAAAGGTTTTTTGGCTTTCTTGTCAGAAAGGAACCAGATTACAACACATTGGAAGTCTGTACATATGAACAGGAATGCTGAGGCTAAGGGATTTGATAAATTGCTGAAATGTAAACTACTGGTAAGATTTATGTAGGCCTCCCAAAAATGACCAACATAATTTAAAGGCAACAAGTTGGGTATTGTGATTAGAGCTGTTGATAAGAACTACTTGCTGTAAATGTAGACTGGTAAACTTACTGTCTAGAGCAAGGTGTCTCTTGGGTTTGTACACTGCACTAATCCTAACTAAATCTTGGTTGTTGATTAATCAAGAAAGGTCACATCAGAACTTCATTAGTGGTGATACAACCTTAAATCTGTACCTTTTAGCTTTTTTAAACTGCTCTTCACCAACATATAGAACAGCAGGTGTTTCTTATGTTGATGAATCAATATAACATTTCACAACATTCACCAAACATTTGTATTCTTTTTATTCTGCTTTCGCCCACAAGTAACTGTTCGGTAAAATAAAAAAAAAAAAAAAAAAAGAGGCAAGACAAGGATCAGGATCAAACTATCACTGTCAGCCTTTATGACTGTCGGTCCAACCTGTACCCTGGTTCTATCACAGATAATGGAGCCAGAATATTTAAATTGGAGCAAACCTTTGAAAACTAATAGTTAACAGCCTTAGTTTTACATTTACTGACTTATCTGGATATCAGACAGTGGAGTGTTAACGAAGCACAAAAAAGCAGAACAGAATTCTTCACTTACCAAAAGTTCCATAGAAGCCTCTTGGACCACATGTGCCCACACCATATTTCTTCAATGATGCCAATGCTTTTTGCTGTAATAAGAAACAGAGAAAATTAATTAAAAGTTCTAATCACACATTGAGTTTTTAATTGTCAAAGTTGATAAAAACATGATAAAAACAAACTACTATTAGAATAAGTAACAGATCGAAAAATACTGACCTTAACCCGCTCATGGTCAAGAAGACCCAAAAAGTTGAATGTTGCAAAGTTAATGCACTCTTTTCCATTAATTGTGATTTTATGACTAGGTGGTCTGTAATGTAAAAAACCATGTGATTAAATACTTAGCTTACTATAGCAGTATATAAAGTTTATACCAAAAACAACATATACTTGTTGTACAGAGACAATAGTCATGAGCATTTTTATAGTTTTTGAAATCTTGTGCTTGGGCAAATTTTTTTTTTTTACCTAATTTCCAATCAGACACTGGTTCTCTGTTTGGTACCCTGAGGTACTAATATCAAAATTTTGACACTTGAAACTTGCTTTAGTCAAGTAATTTATTACAGTGAGCTACATTCTTGTTTCCATTCTTGTCAACATTACATATTTTAACTGTAAAAATATCCCCCTAGGGGTTAGGAGGGTGGGGTCTTCCTCTAACCCTAGCCCTCAGCTCCACAGAATCTTAGCTCTGTTCTTCTTAACCACTTTCAATGGTTTCTCAATTGTATTTCAGACTATAGCGAGCTCCATATTGACCACAACTTGCCATGTTATGGCATTACTAAGTCATTACTAAGTGTGTTTGGAGACGTTCTTATCTCATCATGTAGTATTTTACCCTGTAACAACATCATAGTTAAGGGAGGGATGGTCTTTGGAAACAGGAGGAACAAGAGGCTCTGGCTGCCATTCCTCTATCAGGTCTTCCTTTTCCTGTAACATGGAACCACATGACAGCTGTTATGTGACACAAACACATTAACACTTTTGCTGTGTAATTGCACTGTGCTGAGTTTACCTTCTCGGTTAGTTTATAGGTCTCATGAAGTTTGTAGGTCTTAGAAAACAGAAGTCTGATGATCCACAATATGAGAATCCCTTCCAGAATCAGGTGATAAGCAGGTGCCTGAAAAATACAAGAACATGAAAAATATTGTTGTGTCAGACTGAAAAATAGGTGTGAATGCCCCCACAGTAAAGGTGTAATCTATCTTCAATAACCTCCCACCTTGAACACATCAACATATCACAGTAAGCTCTACTTATATCTTTATCCGCAGTTATCTTTGATGCCATTTAATTTTCTTGCAGGGTCAGTTTACAGTAAATAGAACTACCTGTTTCACTTCAACACAAACACAACCATGACTAACCATCTGGTTTTTATTTTTTCATTTTCTTACATATGTGTGTGTTCTCTCATTGGCCGAGAGAAAACAAAACAATATTGAGTTTTAAGTGAGAAATACATAAACATTATTTAATACAATGGCGGTTCTAGAGGCCAACCGAAAATTAACAACACCAATTAACTTGATCACAATAAAACTAAAATTAGAATAGTCATGGAACTTTTATGGATGATATCATTAAGTTAACGCAGCAAAAAAATTTTGAATAGATTCAGGAATTCAACTCTGTAAGTCGCTGCAGCAGCTGTACAACGTTACAATCTGGTCTGACTGAAAGCTCCAACATGTATAAAGATACATACATATGTGTGTGTGCGTGTGTGTTCAATTAAAGGGTGTGTTTGTGTATGTGTGTGTGTGTGTGTGTGTGTGTGTGTG
>JAPZDV010000011.1:15961-29392 GCA_029814665.1 Acanthurus lineatus | reverse complement strand
AGGAATTGCCAGAGAGAATGAATGGGAGAAATGAGTTTTATGGTGCTCCCGTGAAATCTTTTAAAGGGCTATAAAAAATGACGGTGCGGGCTGCACCTGGCCCACGGGCCGTAGTTTGGGGACCATTGCTGTATATGAAAAAAAAAAATCGAAATGCATCTCTGGTATTGTCCAGGGGGCTGGGCCAAATGTGGAGGCGGGCCGTAGTTTGGGGACCACTGCTCTAAGAAGAAGAATATTGTCGGGCCAATGACTAGCATGTTAGTTCTAACAAAAATATATTTTAATATGCTATGACAACCATGTTTACCTGCATCAGCTGTTGCATGGTTGCACTTCCTGTGATGCCCACAGACACGCTGGTTTTCCTTGGTTTGCTCCTGTTTCATGCTACAGCTCAAACATTTAGGATAATTAGCTAATGTGTGTGAGAGACCATGAGAGTGCAATCAGACTGGCGGATGGAGCACACAGCTCAAGGTGCAACAGTTAAAACAGAGGTTGTTAATCTCTTGTATAATTACTCACCACCTGATCGTTTCTCTAAACAACTCTACACCAACAGCTGTTCCATAACCTACAGTGGATATTTAGGATATGTAGTTTTTACCACCAGAATGGGGCTAAATCAGCTGGAAATCCTGGACTAGAGTCAGTAGATGATTAATTTGAGAGTAATAGCCAGAAATCCTGGACTAGGTTCCAGGGGCAGCTGACTGTCACTAGCCAGTTTAGATCAAGGTAGGTGTGGCTTGTTTTTTATATTTTCCAAATTTAAAATATAAATTAATTTTATAAAAAAGGAGACTGAACTATTTAGGCTGAAATTAATAAACTGAACAATTGTTTTGTTGGGAGAACTAAATGGAATAAGCTCAAATCTCGCCATTGAAAAACCAAATAAAACATATTATACAAAGGTTTTTTTCTTTGTTGGGGAACTGAATTAAACAAACTCACCAAACTTAACTTTTGTGTTGAACTGAACCATTCCAGAGAACCGATACTGGATTTTTTAAGTCAGGGTATTTGAGTTCACTGTGTTTTGCTCTGTTGTTTGACATTACATTTTTTTGAGCTAGTGGGGTGCAAAGTGCTTTACTTTAAAAGTGCGGTTGGCAGTTGTGAAGGAATTTCTCTAACCCTCTAGGCCCTCTTACCTCTCTGTCTGCCACTATACTTCTTTGCACTTAAGTCAAGCAAAGTTGATGGCTGTGTCACACAGTCTTTGTTTCAATCAGTTATTTGTTATTTGCCCTTGCCATAACAACCAAGGTTGAGGGCTCAGTTCTCATTTCTTCCAGCTTTGACCAGATTTTTCCTTGACAAACTGGCCTCATGATCAGGATCCCAATACAGCAGAGACAAGGTAAGAGCAAATTTAAAGGTTTTTTCTTTGATTTTGCCTTGCTGTGTCTGTGTTTGACGGGATCATAAAGACTATGTTTGAAAACTCTGAAACTGGCTGGTAAAAGTGTGTAAAAACCCTGAATTGGCTGTGAACAAAAAAAAGAAGGTTGAAATAAGTGTCAGGAGAGTGCAGTTGGCCTCCCAGCTGATAACTTTGGGAAACAGGGGAAACTATGTTTAACAAATTGGATGTTTCATAATATTGTTAAGAATTCTAATTAAATTAAAGATAAATGAATCAAATGAGCCGTTAGGTGACTGGATAAGCTTTGCTTCTAATGACATGCAAGTTGTGCATAAACTAAATATAATATAATCTTGACAATAGCCATGGTGATGGTATTGAAAGAGGATGTTGATGATTGAATACTGTTTTCCAGGGCAGTATTTGGCTGTGCCTGACACAGAGCAAGACCCACAGTGAGGCTAACTCCTTGGGAAGTTATTCCGGGGTGGCTGAAAAATCCTTACTTGGATAAGTCAAGACCTAGTGGTGAGCTCTGTGTCCTTTGGGAATATATGAGAAGTCTGTGGTTTGTGTCTTAGGGAGCCCACAGTATCACCAAAGAGAGTGATTGTTTACCAGGGCAATATTTAGCTGTGCCTGACACAAAACAAGACCCACAGTGAGGCTAACTCACAGACATTTCGGGGTGGCTGAAAAATGCTTATGTCGATTAGACCTGATGGTGAGTTTTGTGTCTGTTGGGAATTTGAGTTTCTGCTGTGCTTGAAGGCCTCAGAAATGGAGGTGCTGCTTAACGAAGAGCACACTCAGAAGTAACTTTTGAAAAAGAAAAAAAAAAGAGTTGTATGCAAACCATCACCACTTATGTCATAATGCAGAAAAAACATCAGGTGGAGACTTTGTTCGAGACTTGATGCTGCAACAGCGTTTATTGACATGTATGTTTTGAATGCTTTTGAATGTTGTAATGGCCAGGTCATCAGACTAGGCTAGGCCTGTCTGACTGGCTCTAATGACTCCAAACAACTGTTGTTACAACAGAATGGAGCACTACCTGAGCCACACCTATGAGCACTAACGATTGTTAGACACCATTGTCCTTTGGAACGCCTCCATAGAGGTTTAAAACCAGAGATCTCCACCAGCCAGTCAGATAGGCCTAGCCTAGTCTGTTGAGCAAGAACTAATGAAGCCCCTTGGACAAGAGGGGAAACCTCTTCACAGACATATTACTGAGTCCAGCTGCCTTCGATTTATTTGCCCAGAATATAGTAATGAGAATTTGACTATAATTAAAACAGGTTACAGTCAGTCCACAGCAGAGGCCACAAAAAGCTATGAAAACCGGCAATTGGATTAATGATGCCAAATTAAAGCCAAATCATACATATAAATTGTCTCAAGCAAAACAGACAAAGAAGTATAGTGGCAGACGAAGAAGTAAGAAGACCTAGGGGGTTAGAGAAATTCTTTCACAGCAGTAATAAGTGTTCACTCTCGATAACTTTAGGTTTTTGCAGTGTTAGGATGTATTTGTATTTAATCTAAATCCCTTTGTTGGGATGGGACTATTAAAAGGTGTGACTTTTTAACAAAAGAAAATTGCTGATCTTAAATGTTAGGAGAAAGACCTGATAGATATCCCAGAAAAAAAAAAAATTAATAGTAATCAAGGAGAAGTTAACTACGTTAAAATGCTGCCACAATCACCACCAACTCTAAGGAGATACTAAATATTTCATGTGTGTGGCAAACAGCGCTGATGTTTAATAATTGGATGCATTTTGCCACGGCATTAATTTTTTACATAAATATCAGGTCTTTTTCCTCTAAATGAATGCAGAAAACCTCTTTAAATGTGAGCAAACAGCGCCAGAGCAGAGAGACGCTGTTTGGTTGGCAGTGCAGTTTGAGGTGCACATCACCATTAGATGAGTGCACAATCTCTGTTTTTTGCTGTTTAGTGGGTACAAAAGCCATAAAATCCTTCATGCTTTCAGGTGTTTTAACTAGGGTGACTTGGGTGACTTGGAGATGGGATCTACTATGAAGATCCAGTGTTACCCTAATAATAATAATAAAAATAATAATAATACATAATATTTATAAAGCGCTTTTCTCTGTACTCAAAGAAGCTTTACAATGGTCAGAGTCAAAGACAGGGTTTGCAAAGCAAAAAAAAAAAAAAACACGTTATGTGTAGGCTATATTACAGAGGTGAGTCTGGAGGGCTTTTTTGAAGGAGGTGAGTGTGGGGGAGTCTCTGCTGTGTTTAGGTAGGGCGTTCCAGAGGGTAGGGGCGGCAGTGGAGAAGGCACAGTCCCCCAAGGTCTTATGCTTAGTCCTGGTCGGGAGAGACAGAAGATGAGCGTCAGCTGAGCGGAGGGCACGGGAGGGGATATGGTGATGGAGGAGCTCAGTGAGGTAGGCGGATGCCAGGTTGTGGAGAGACTTAAAAATGATGGTAAGAAGTCTGAAATGGATGCACTGAGGGATGGGGAGCCAATGGAGGTCTTTGAGGACAGGGGTGATGTGTTTGCGGGAGGCAGTACGGGTGAGGAGACGAGCGGCAGAGTTTTGGATGTACTGGAGCCTGTTGAGGAGTCTGGAGGGTAAGCCATAGAGCAGGCTGTTGCAGTGATTGATGCGGGAAGTTACAAAGTTACCCTACAAGTTGGACAGGATGCAGCAATGAGCAATGGATAAAGAAAAGAGTCTTTTGAATGGCAAATTCAGTATCAAAGTCCTGCCAAATTGAGCAGTTACTGCCATTGTGAAATGAGTTTCCACCAGAATTTGCCCTCATTTACCAGCCAACAGCTCAGCAAATGTATCTGTCATTCAGCGTTTCTTTAATTAATAATTAAAAAATGGGGAATGTTTAAGTTAAAACTGTGTAAGTGTTAACAATGAATTGTTTTATAGCTCCAATTACTAGCAGTGTCAAATTTAGCAGGTCATTATAGATAAATGTTCTTGCCAAATGGCCTCACATTTGTCATACGGCTATTTGAGCAGATGTTTTTTATCCTAGATGTAGTTTTGAGGGTTTCTGGACAATATTAGTCATTGTCTTATGTTAAATAATTAATTATTTTTTTATTAAATTTTTTTAATGCATTTCTTTTTGTAATCAATATATAAACTTTCATGTTGTTAAGAGTATAAGACAGTTGAAAAATATCCCTTTCAGGTACGGTATATTTTGAACAGATAAATAATGTGTAAATAATTTGCAAATCATCAAGAGTATGTATGGACACTAGTTCATTTGAAATATTTTTATCTGTGGGCAGCACTACTTAAAATGCATGGAAATATTAAACATATAACAACATGCCCCCAGAAATACTTCAGAATAATGCTGTAATATAGGAAATTGCAACCAGGACTTATGCAACAACAATTAATTTATTGCACGAAAACTTGAGAGATTTTTTTCTTTTTTCAAAAACTTTAAATTTGAACACAATTTTAAATTTCCCTACATTGTACATATGTATCGACTGAAGGCTAACTAGTGTGAATTTGTAGAATTTAAGTAATTAAACAAGCTTTTAGATCAACTGAGTTATAAGCTTAAACTGGAGAAGACTAAAATTCAGGTTGTAGTCCACACCTGGTAACAGTGGGATCATTGAACTCCATTTTGAATGAGATGGCACAAGTCAGTTTTGGATGATGAAGTAGAAAAATAAAGCCACACCATATTTTCTGACAAAAGAGTATGGCAATTTCAAATCCAAGATGACTTAAGATAAGTGAAAGCGGTTAGGCAACAATATAGAGAGCCAAGCATCAGTGCAATCCTGGTATGCTGCCACAAAAGAATTCCAACTTCAGTGAAAAGGCTATGGAAAACAGGGGTTCCTTTCCCCTCACGAACAGAGTAAAGATGTTGAAAAGTTCTACTATGGCAGTTTTTGTTCCACCCATATAGATTTTGGTAGAATGTTCTCAGTCACAACATATAAATCAAATTCGCAGTAGCACTGTTCTATTAACTTATATACTTATATAACTTATATAAAAAAATTTTAAGCAGCTGTTTTATCAGTATTAGTGCCGAATGCGTCTCAGACACTTTTTTTCTCCTGTAGGCTGTAATACAAAGAGAACCTTTGAGAGCATCACATGTACCCTATGCTTGATGGAAACTTAGGTCCATGTTCAGAATAGGACACTACAAAAGAGATGAATGGGACACCATCCTAATTTGCTATATATTCATCTCTGTTAAAAAAATGGTCTGAGGATAAGTTTATTTTTGCATTTTTCATTCTTTTATTTACCATTGTTAATTTTTCTTTTATTTTTAAATCTATGTTTAGTTTAAAATATTTGGGCTGCTTTCACACAAGAAGAAAATCACAGGCCAGCAGCAAGTATAAATATTAACTTCTTTGATGGTAGAGTTAAATCTGGTCCCAACTGACTAATTTTGAGATTAAAAGCTTTATAGAGGCTTTCTGAGCACCAAGGAGTATTCCCTCTGCATAGCATGCAGCCAACATGGTATTTGTTTTATTTATCTGCATTTTATTTTGGTAAAAACATATTTTGCATGTTGTTTTATGATGAACTGACAGACTTTATATTTTCCTGTTTTGATGTGTGAGTGTGTTCACGTGTGCACGTGTCTGTGTGTGTGTCTGCGTGTGCATGCACATGTGGGTGTGTGCATGTGTATGGGTGTGTGTGTGTGAGCATGTGTGTGTGTGCACATATGTGAGCGTATGTGAGTGCGTGTGTGCGCTTGTATGCGCCTGTGTGTGTGTGTGGGCGTGTGTGTGCGTGTGCATGGGAGTTTCTTTGCAATCTCACCTTCTCCAGGTCTGGTTCTCTCAAAGCCAAAGCCAATTCATTGTTATCCATGACTGATGCTGCAGCCACATCCAGAGGAGTAGAGCCTCGCATGGAAGGAGATGCTAAAGACAGGACAAGATAGGGTAGAGTAGAGGAGATGAGGTCAGGGAACAAGAGGGGAGGTGAGGAGACATATAATTGTTAAAGTAAAAAGTAAGATAATATGGAGTCGATTTTTAATTATACACCAAACCTCCCTATTTCCCAGAGCCTTTCATCCTTAGCTTACGGGCTGTTTTCCAGAGTCTCTTTAGTTAAGTTATACCCTAACTGAGGTGTACCTTAAGAAGGGTGGTCTGAAATACTCATTAACTTATCCTTAGAAATGCCCTTCATACATTCTGTCGTAGTTTCAGCCTTATTAGGTAAATGTCATGCTGCTCAGATTCACAGTTGCAATACAGAGCACATCTAGTCTACTTGCCCAAATTACACCATTAGTTTAAATTAATTTAATGTAGTATTAAGTGCTGAGCAAATATACTGTGAAAATGAGATAGCTATTGTGGAAGTGGAGTGATACAAGAGCAATTAGATGCATTCATGTAATGCTGAAGTACAATGTCTATAAGGTTAATTAAAGTTTGCCATATAGAGTTAAAGTCAAGTCTAAAGTGATTTTCTTTACTCTCTAAGTTATCCAGCCATTTTGAGATATTAAGCTCAAAGAAAATCAATTATGAAAACAATGTTTGGGTGCATAACACACATTCATGTCATCATTCCACAAGTCTAGCCTATGCTTATAAAGACAGGAGCCCAAGAATTTATCGGGCCAATCAGTGCTAGTAATCTAATCTAATAAAAAATTGTGCACACACCAGTAGGTGCCTTTTATGAGACCTGACAAATATGAATAAGACTGCTTACGAGAACAAAATCCTACATCCATGGATTTATTAGTTATCATTTTTTCTTTGTTTTTCAAAAAGTAATTTGTGGCTAAAATGTCCAGATTTATTGTGTAGGCTATATGCCAAGTATTTACTGGAACTGTCACAAGGTCTCATTTCAGATTTTAAATGGATTACCATATGACAATTAGTGGGCACAGCTTCCTTTTCTGCTTTATTGGATTAAAGTAAAATGATTATGGCAAAAATTGTCATAATTAAACATCATAAGTGTGTTAACTGATGCTGCAGGCATTGATTGATACACTTCCACCACCGCGACAACAGAAAGCTGCACCTTACAATGCACCTTCACAGCTCTCCCTTAGGGAACCCGCTAAGGGACAATCTGGGACAAAATTGTAGTAAAAGAGGCCCTTTGGCCAAAGTATGCCTCAGGAACCTTCATAGAATGCTTAGGTACATCGAAACTCGAAAACAGGGCACAGTAACAACAGTAAGTAACATTTTCAAATAGCCACTGTTTTCTGTGAGCAATAAGGGATGTAGCCATAAAAACAAGTCAAGTGTTACAAAGTATCCAAATAATCCATAAAATTACATGTGAATTTAAAAAAAAAACACTGGTGAGCAAGAAGGAGAGCATAGGATCTATAACAAGCATAGAGTTAATGGATTTTGATTGTAAGTATCTAGTTGTAAAAAATACATTTCATCAATTCCTAAAACTAAACTTTACTCAGATGTCAATAAATAAGGTGTATACTGAACAAAAACAAAACAAAATACAGCTGCAAGAGGCAATGATCGAGGTCCAAGCAGTAATGGCGGTTTATTACTTAATATGACCTTCAGAAGAATTTGAAGTTCATGCCATATGAATACTTTTCAATCTGGATTACCCATGCAAACTGCATACCTTGGGAATTGAACCAGCAAACTTATACTCCTATAGCAGATGACTTAGTCTGCACATCTAAGGAGGGAGTCTTGTTAAAATTTCTTGCAATTAGATGTGCTATGGCTGTTTTATGATATGCTGACATATCTGGACACAATTTGGAATAGGTGATATGTAGCATCTAAAGACCTTCTGTCAAGTTTGGTAGCTTTTAAATAAAGACTCATGGAGATTGAGATGCTATTTGATTATGCGTATTGTAAAAATTAAGGAGTGATGGACTTCTGAAATGGCCATAGGTTACAGTGAGGTAGTTTCTTCATAGGTAAGTGGATGAGATGAAAAAATTTAAGCTCTCTATGACATATTGGTGATTATTGTTGATTTTTTGAAATTTGGAGTGCAAACCCAAATAGCTAACAATTCTGGGTGGAACTACCCCAAAGTCGGCAGGTCCACTGTATTGTCTCAGTCTTTTTGCACCTCCTCAAAGGATATAGCCTGGCTGCAGGCAGTGTTCAGCAGACTCAGTAGGGACTCAAGTCAGGTCCCACTGGCGGGCGTGTTTTTTTTCACAGTTGACAACTTTAAACCGTCGCTGTCCCATAGGGTTCTTAGCACAGAGGAGTCGCTGCAGCTCCTCTCTTTAAGGACATGAACACAGTCAGATAGCGGACTCACTACAGACACTAGACAGATCTGCACAGCACACGCCTTTTTCCAGCCTTTCAAAACTTAACTGAGTTCAGTTGTTGGACATCGGTGCAGAACACAGACACTGTAAGTAGACTGTACTCTGAAATATTGTTTTCTTGTACATTAAATGTTAAAATTATATTGGTCACAGGTAAAGTGGTTAATTGTTTTATTTGGCTGTTTTCCATCATGGTAAGTCAGCTTATGGTACAACACATTAGTATTAACTTAACTAGTTGGCTAAATTTAATTTTGAAAAGTCCATTTGGACAATATTTCTAACTCTCTGGGAGATGGTGAGATTTGTACATTAAGGTTCACGACCTGCCCCTACAGATTTTAATCCTGACCTGAGTACATATGTCAGTTAACAAAAATTTTGCCCCAGTCCATAGTAACTGCAAGCACAATAAAAGCTAAACCATGGTTTCGTATTTCGTATGCTGTATGAGCTACAAGCAGCTCCTGTTGGCAGTGCAGCCTTAATACAAGATTAAAATTTGTTTCCTTGTGATACTGCCATGTTCATGTCAATGTTTTATTTTACTGTTGTTGATACTTAGAGGAATGCTGTGGATTTTTAGAGGTGTGAGGTGTTGGTCTTGCCTAGCTCCCTGTGGTCCGCCAGCATCTGACTGCTCATGGTTTTTGGTCAGTCAAAGTAAGGCAAGATTAGCTACTGTTTTACACTTGATTTGGCAAAAAATTAGATTGTGTAGAAACATATATGAAAGTCAAGTACCTCAAAGTTGTGCTTCAGTATAGTACTTAAGTGCCTCTGTAATTAAAATACATGTCCATTCTTAGTGACTTTCAGCACACTGGGGTGCCTTGTCTGGTTTGTAGTTTTGCCTTGCTCCCTGTTGTCTGTCAGCCTCTGTCAGCCTGTGGCACCAACGGAGGTATGTGTAGCGCTACACTGTTTAATGGCCATTTAAATTGTGTGCACACATAACTGGGCATAAACCCAATGCATTGGTTGCCGAAGCGGGGGGACAATAGACTTTGTATTGACTATTCGTTGCCGCTTATTGACTGACTGTTCATTATGGAGACGCGCAATGCGGCATCGGACTTAATCAGCGCTACTGGGACTAATGTGCGAACTGCTAGTAAACCCTGCAGTGTGACTAGCGGTGTTGAAACACAGACTCAAAAACGAGTGGTTAAGCTCACGGCAAAGGCGCTTGCCAATGAATTGGACAGGTTGCAATCTAGCAGAAAGGCTAAGTTAAACAAGGCTGCCAACATAAGGAAATCAATACAAGGTTCAATGTTAAAGCATGATAAAACACAGGTACAGGATGCTCTTGGTGAATTGATTCAAGTGTGTGGTGAAGTAAAAAATTTGCATGATACTTTGTTGGGTCTACTGCCATGTGCTGAAAAGGAAAAACATGAAATATGGTTTAAAGCAAAAATGCTGCCTAATAATGAGTGTATTGCAAATGCAAAAATATGGTTTTCATGTGATGAGGGTAATGAAGGTGGTAATGTTGTGGATGACATTGATCCTAATGACAGTGTTTCAAATGTTGGTAAACGCTCAAGTCATAGGAGCCATAACAGTGGTAAATCAAGTACAACATCCTTTGCAGCCACAAAGGCCGAGGCTGAAAGGGCCGCACTTGTTGCTCGTGCTGAAGCTTTAAAGCAAAAGCATATTTTGGAGGAGCAGGAACAGCAGCTAAGGAGGAAGAGAGAGCTGCTTGATTTGGAAGCTGAAATAGCTGCGGCCAATGCTAAGTTGGCAGTATTTCAGGCTTCAGGTTGCGGAAGTTCTTTTCAAGGATCCAGCAATGGCATGAATTCCTACTTTGAAAAGGAGAGAAGAAAAAGGGAAACTGTCACTGTGTTAAATCCTATGGCAGAGGAGTACAAGCCTGAAGCATGGAAATCAACACAACAAAATGATTTGACAAAATGGTCATTACCACCCAACAGAACTATACCAAAGAATGAGCAATCTGAGGAAACTGAGCAATGGGTTAAAGCTGCTTCAAGGTATCAGTGCAGCCCCACTGAACAGCAACAGGACAACAACATATTGGGAACATCACAGCATTTTCAACAGCGATCAACAACTGTTCAACCTACATACCATCATCAAATCTGTCTCAATCAGCCTGGAGACATACTTACCATCATGCACAGGCAGAATGAAATAACAGCGGCTCTGGTGCAGCAGCAGCGTTTGACGTTACTGCCACCACGAGAAATTCCCACATTTGAAGGTGACCCTCTCCAATACAGGGCATTCATCAAAGCCTTTGAGCAAGGAGTGGAGGAAAAGGCCGGAAAGGCAGATTGTCTGTATTATCTTGAACAGTTCACCAGAGGACAGCCACGTGAGTTGGTGCGTAGCTGCCAGCATATGGCACCTGAGCATGGGTACGCAGTCGCAAAAGAACTTATACAGAAACATTTTGGAAACCAGTACAAAATTGCAAGTGCATATATGGAAAAGGCTTTGGCCTGGCAAACAGTAAAATCTGAGGATGTCAAAGCACTCCAAGCCTACTCCATATTCTTACGTGGATGCTGCAATGCAATGGAGGAGCTCCAGTACATGCAGGAACTGGATACGCCAGTAAACATCAGAGCCATTATGTTAAAGCTGCCATTCAAAATGAGGGAGCAATGGAGGACCATAGCTCATGACATAATGGAAACAACAAACCAAAGAGCTCGCTTCATCGATCTGGTCATGTTTATTGAGCGTCGTGTCAGCATTCTTTCGGACCCACTGTTTGGTGAGATACAGGATCCACCATCTGGTATTGCTGGGATAAAGATCAGCACGGGGTTTAAATCTCAACCCAACAACAGACTAAAGGGAAATGTTGTTGCCACCACAGTGACATCTATGGAAGTGCCAGAAGGGGTTGAAGAGCCACTAACATCAGATTCAGGGAAGGCTGAGAGAGCTGGATGCCTTTGCTGTGCTCAAAGTCACTCGTTGGAGGAGTGCCAGCAGTTTAAGGGAAAGAAGCACAAGGAAAAAATTCAGTTTCTGAGAGGAAAGGGGGTTTGTTTTGCATGCTTATGTGTTGGTCACATGAGCCGTGATTGTGAGAGACGCTTGACGTGCAAAGTATGTGATCAAACTCATCCCACTGTGCTTCACATTAAAAGGCAACCAGCTCATGAAATGTTGGAAACATCTAGTCAGACAACTTCACTCAAAACATGTGGACATACAGGGGCCGGTAAGGACCGGTGTGTTCTGCCCATTCTCCCGGTGAAGGTGAGAAGTGCAAAGGGAAATCACATCATTCAAACCTATGCCTTCTTGGACCCGGGTAGTTCAGCCACATTCTGCTCAGAACATCTAATGCAGGAGCTGAACATCACAGGCAGAAGAACCAACTTCCTGTTGAGCACAATGGGGCAAGAAACAGTTGCTCCAGCCTATTCATTGGTTGGTTTGGAGGTGTCTGATCTGGACAGCAATGACTTTCATGTTCTTCCAGAGGTTCTCACACAGATGAAAATGCCAGTCACTGTTAAAAACATGGTGACACCTGAAGAACTGGCAAAATGGACATATTTGTCCAAGGTGAACATCCCAACCATAAAAGCAAATGTCGACCTGTTAATTGGAACCAACGCTCCCAAGATATTGGAACCTTGGGAGGTTATCAACAGTTGTGGGAGTGGCCCATATGCTGTTAAGACAGTGCTGGGGTGGGTTGTTAGTGGTCCACTGAATGGAAACAGTGGTGCTCCAGAGGCGGAGCTTCCCTTGGCTATGGTGAACAGGATCTCTGTGGGTAAACTCGAGGAAATAATGGCGAACGACTCTATTCAAAGTGACCTAGGTGGACTGTTTGTTCTGGAGCAGCTTGATCTGGACCAGAACTCTGATTTCTCCAACTCCAGCATGCAGCAACTTCTGGATGAGCAGCATGAGAGGATCCGCAGAGAGATTCATAAGGAGCTCCCAACAGCACAGAGCAAAGACAGCAGCTCGCAGACCTCTTTAGACAAGACTCAGCAGAACAGCAGCAAACTTTCAGAGTTTCAGGTGCATATTGGGAGACTGGAGGTCGAGGTCACGGAGCGCTCTGCTCAGGTAGATGCTCTCACTGCACAGCTGGAGGAGACCCATGCAGAGAAAAGCCAGCTTGTACAGCAGCTGGCCTCCATCAACTCACTGCTTGAGGCCAACCAGACCAAAAGGGAAGAGGAGAACAATCAGATAACTGCTGCAGAACTGGAACAGCTGAAGTTCAGCCTTCAGGAAAGAGACAAGCAGCTGGGCACACTCAATCATGAACTAAAGCAACTGCAGATCAAGCAAGAAGCTGCTGAGAACATTATTGGTGAGCTAGAGCAAAAAGATAAGACGCCAGCCTTGTCACATCACTTCGGGTGAACTTAAAAACTGCAAAGAGGAAATGGTGCAACTAAACAGCACATTACAATCGGATAACAGGTTACAGACAAAGGCCAACATCATTGAAAGGCCAGTAGATTGTAGTTGAATGTAGATTTGGTTGACTGCACTGTATTTGTTCTAATTTGATTCATCATAACATTTTTGCTCCTTATTTTTGTTGTATTTTTGAAATTGTTCTGTCAGTCTGCCGTAAACAATTTAGGGGCCGGTGTGTAGGAGCCAAATATGTTATTGTGATGATCTGAAATGAATTGTGTTTCACTTTGTGAGTGTTGGGTGTCGCTGTGCTATTAATTGGGGCTTAGGTATAAAAGGTAGCAACGTCATAGTTGAT
>JAPZDV010000011.1:0-10281 GCA_029814665.1 Acanthurus lineatus | reverse complement strand
CCATCCCTCAGTGCCTCAAGTCCTCAACCATCGTCCCACTCCCTAAAACGACCACCATCAGCAGCCTAAATGACTATCTTCCAGTAGCACTGACACCAATCATTATGAAGTGCTTTGAGAAACTTGTCCAGACACACATAATTTCAAATCTCCCAACCAGGATTGACCCTCACCAGTTCACCTACAGAACCAACAGGTCCACACAAGAAGCTATGGCCACAGCTCTCCATGTTGCTCTGTCCCACCTGGAGCAGCAGGGGAGCTGTGCACGGCTGCTCTTCGTGGACTTTAGCTTTTAGTTTAATACCATCCTCCCCAAAAGAATGCTGACCAGACCGTCAGACCTGGGAATATCCGACTCCATCTGCCTTTGGATCAAAGACTTCCTGTCTGACCGCTTCCAGAGGGTGAGAATAGGCCCCCACATCTCCCCAGCCTTCAGCCTGAACATCGGCTCTCCTCAGTGTTGCGTGCTGAGCCCCCTACTTTACACCCTCTACACGCACGACTGCACCCCGCACACTCCAGCAACGCCATCATAAAGTTTGCTGATGATACCACCATTGTGAGGCTCATCTCTAGGGGGGAGGAGTCCGCCTACCGGGACGAGGTGGAGTGGTTGTCAGTGTGGTGCTCTGACAACAACCTGGCCCTGAACACCACCAAGACCAAGGAGCTGGTCATTGACTTTAGGAGGAAAGGCAAAATGGACATTTGGCCCCTGTACATCTGGGGGGAGCAGGTGGAGAGGGTTACAGATTTTAAGTTTCTGGGCGTCCACATAGAGGAGGACTTAACCTGGCACATCAACACCACGACCATCATCAAGAAGGCACAACAGAGACTGTACTTCCTGAGAGTACTCAGAAAAAACCACCTCACTCAAAAACTGCTGGTGTCCTTCTATCGTTGCTCCATAGAGAGCATCTTGACTTACTGTATGTGTGTGTGGTTCGCCAGCTGCACAGTAGCAGACAGGAAAATGCTCCAGGGGGTTGTCAACATGGCCCAAAAAATCATCGGTTGCCCTCTCCCCACCCTGGAAGACCTGTACAGTTCCTGCTGCCTCAGGAGGGCTAACAACATTCTCAGGGACTCATCCCACCCAGGTCACTCGCACTTTGAACTGCTGCCCTCGGGCAGACGTTTCAGGTCCCTGAAAGCACGGACAAACAGACTAAAAAACAGTTTTTATGTAAAAGCCATAACCGCACTTAATACAGCAGGATCATGACATTCTTATCTTCTCCAACTGTGCAATAATAACTAGAGTCATGAAATACTGAATGCGAATGCTGGTGTGTATGTGGTATGTTTTATATTTTTCTCTGTCATGCGTTTTTAATGTTCTTATTTATAAGTATGCACTTTTAAGAGATTGCACTTTCAGTTTTGTTGTACTTGTACAATGACAATAAAGACTATTCTATTCTATTCTATTCTATTCTATTCTATTCTATTCTATTCTGTTCTATTCTCAGTGCTTACACCAAATGTACCTACAACCTTAACAGATACTATAACTTCTTTCAGCTCATTTAGGTCTAAATGACTTATTAGCTTCTTTCAACATCCTTAACCAAAGTATTAATTCAACTTCTTATCTTTTTTTAAATATAATTTGTCATTTCAACACTCTTTCAGTTCAGCTTCAACTTCTGAAATTCTTGTACTCTCATACAAATGCATTTCAAAACCATCAAATATTTCAAACAGTAACACTAAACAAAGGTAGGCTCACACAAACTTTCCTCTTAGTATTATATTTGTATATTTCCAGAGTGTCTTCCTGGTTCCTATGGTTATGGCTGCCATCAGGTCTGTGACTGTCTTAATAACTCCACGTGTGATCACATGACTGGTACATGTTACTGCAGCCCAGGCTGGAAGGGTTCTCGTTGTGACCAAGGTGAGGAAACACCTTATTATCAATGGTTTAAATCAATGTTGCACCATATTAATTAACAGAAAGTTGTAAAATGCCTGTTTTTCAAAGTTTTTAGATCAGTTGTTAAGGTTGGTTTCTGTAATTAGATTTCCTTGTTTGTCTAATCATTGACAATCCTGGCCTTTTGAGAGAAATACATTGTTGAGTTTCCTTTTTTTTAAAGACTAGATTCTCATTTAGACCTAACAGACTCTAAGGCTCTTATATCTTGAGCTACATTTCCAATTCTTCTTGTCTGCAGCTGGTGTTGTGGTGGTGAGCAGCCTAAACAGTTTGACAAGTGCTGTCATGCAGGTGGACACCTATCAAATCGGAGCTGTCTCAGGAATCTTTATCCTGGTCTTGCTGGTGCTTCTTGTCCTTCTCTTCATCATCTACAGAAAGAAGCAAGGCAAAGAGCCTGTTATGCCCGTTGTGACCTACACTCCTGCTCTGAGGGTTGCTGCTGATTACACCATTGCAGGTGCATGATGAACAGGAACAGGTTGACCTGTTCAAAATTCAACCAGCTGATTACCATGTACTGTTATGGGCATGTTAGCGAGACCTTTCCTCATTAGTTGTGAAATATTATTTCTTTGTACATGATTGTTGCATTTCTTGTTTGTTTGATTACTGTTTAATGAAAATATTTTCCTGTTTTTCATGCTAAATGGAGTTATTTGACCCATTTACTGATGGAAAGAAATAACTCTATGCTGCATATAATGTCCCTTAAAGTGAATACACAAAGTGCTTCCATTCACTGTCCATAGTGCTATAAAGTGATGAATTTCATTTTTAAAAATCATAAGATTTTATGTCATACAAAATTAAATATGCATTGATTAGTAGTCATGAATAAAGCAATGAAAGCTACTGAGCATTTAAAAATGAGAAAATATTATAGGAAGAATACTTTAAATAGTTTTATATGGTGTACCAAGGGGCACAAGGGTAACTAAATAGCTAACTTATGCCACTGCAATACAGCCACTACATAGACACACAAAGGAACTATAAGAACTGCAGCTAGTGAAGACCTGGTCTGCATTTGTGTTTTCTTCTTAAGATGCCAAAATAAACTTTGATATTGAAGGCCACAAAAAGTATACGTTTGGGAAAGGAAATTTTTCATTTCTAAGCACAAGCTGGGCTGATCACATATGATACACCTTTTTTGCAATGTAATGGTAATATCAGTAGGTAAAACATAGTTCAGTTTGGCACTGATAATCTGTAAATAAAAGTTTATACTGTAGATATCCACAGGATTTCTGCTACCCTTTGTTTTGAGCTCAAATCCTGGTTTTGCACTTCATGCTTTTATATGCTACATCAAGCTGATGAAAGTAAATACAGTAAGTAAATCTAGTGCATATGTTTTTAGTCATTTGTTTGTTTTTTATGTTTTTTAGTCGCTTGCAAAAGTATAACTCACATTCTCAATAATGGTTTCACTCTATTCCACCAGTTGACAGTTTAATGTAATTGCCAAGAAATGTAGCAGTGTGCCATTAAAGGCAGTGAAGAAGACCCAGTGTAAGAAAACACAAATGTTGACCATGTAGATTTGGAAATTTTTTTTTAAAATGTTTCATTTAGCAAGGAAAAACACTCACCACTGGTGTTAGTTAATGACATTAAACAGATCTTTGGCATTTCTTCATAACCTTTTTTTTTTTGTAATATGTGTAAAGCAATAAATCTTTAAGCTAAAGAAAGGCTCTAGACTTCGCTTATGCTAATGATGCACTTCAGAGATTGATTATTCAAACCGCTAAAACAACAAAAGTAACCAGAGTGTATCACAGCAAAACAATACAAAAGAGTGATTCAAATCTCAGCAAATTGTGGCCTGTTTTGGTTCAGCTGCGTACATCAGTAGAAGTTAATGTTGTAAAACCAGGGGATACAGGTATGTGTATGTGTAATTTAATTTTTGTTAGGGTTAAGGGTAGTTGTCAGCATCCAGCCTGCATCATTTGACTGACAAGTGCATTTCCCTGCAGTCTCTTCTGTGATAACCACTTTTAAACCAAGAGTGGACATAAAGTACACTATAAAAAAATGCAGATACCTCATCTAGGAAAATAATGACTCTGCAGTACCGGTACCCCTGTGGTGTTACCTGAACACTTATGTGTATGGAGATGACAGTGGACTCCAGAAACCTGCTTCAGTTCTTCCGCCATCACCATATTCAACAGTATTGTTTTGTTATGAAAACTGAGGTTTTCAGATTTATGGGGACCACATATTCCAAGGACTTAAAGGGTGCATCCAACATGGACTCCCTCAAAAACACATGGCAGAGGATGTACTTTATGCACTTGTTCAGGAAGTTGAACCATTCTTAGGAGCTGCCCATTCAGTTCTACAATGCAGTCATACAGTCTCTTTATACATCCCTAACTGATTGGTTCTCTTACTTTCATCTATGTAATAGTTGTATTTTTTTGGGTATATTTGTTGAGTGTTTTTTTGTGTTTACTTCTACCTATATATATCTATTTTTATTTATGCATAATTTTCAGAGCTGTGTGCAAACAACTCAAAACTAGTGTGTATGAGTATTGACATCCCAGATTGACATGATTTAAGTTTGGATGTCTTGCTGTTAGAGCTCTGGTGAACTGAGTCATATGGGACATTTCAGTATAATTTCCTATCATCTGTTCATTTTTCAGAAGCTTGTACAACTGCATGTGAGACCCACCACAGCAACTACTTCTCAAACCCAAGTTACCATACTCTGAGCCAGTGTATCAGCTTCCCACATGTTAACAATGGCCAATATGGAAAGGTAGGGAGGAGGACTTCAGAACTGTGTAGAGGAACAAGAATTATGAATTTATTAAGAAATTTAGTATGGAATGTATTAACTTATTTATATTCAAAGATTTTTTTTGTGCCTCTAACTTTCCTTTTTCAGCCCAAGAGCAACTGGCTGTTTTTGAACTCGAAGAATGTGGATGAGAGAAAAAGATCTCTTTTAGGAGGTCATACCAGAGCAGTCCCTGCAGACTGGAAACAGGGAGATTGCTTCAATGAAATGGGTGAGACATGTAATACATGAAAGTGAACTCAGCGCTTAAATTGGAAAAAACAAGTAACAGTCCTGCCTTGTTTTTATATTTGCAGGGAAGGGGTATTTGATGCTGAAGCAACCCACTGAGTAACCAACTTTACGTATGTTAACCAAAACAGGCCATTACAACTATACTTTTCTAGATTTATCTCAGTTATCATACAAATCTTACAGTACATCATCAGAATAATTTTATCGGTACAAATATGAACATTAATTGTATTGCACAGTCCGGCACACCCCCCACACAAACTGGCAGATGCAATTCAAGAGCATTATTAAAACAAGCATACAATACCAACAACATAAAGGACACTTGAACATGGCCTGCAACTTTGGCCTCATCATTTTAACACATGCATGCACAAATTGATAGACAGAAACCAGACACAACATTATTGGAGTAAAATCAAGTGGTACAAAAAAACAAAACAATACATAATAAACCATCCATCCATCCATCCATCAGTCCATTCATTCATTCAATGACATTTGCTTATCTGGAATCAGGTTACAGTTACAGTGGGCTACGCAAGGTATTCCAGTGCCCTCTCCCAGCAATGCTTTCTAGTTCCTCTTGGGAAATTCCCAGGTGTTTCCTGGACAAATTAGATATGTAATCCATCTTGTAAGTTCTGGGTCTACCTTAGGGCACACCAAGGCTGGTCAAAAGAACAGGTGAATGAAGCAGTTCAAGTTTAAAGGACAGCATAAGGTTTGAGTACTGTCTAGCACACCAGATGGATGAGACGCCAAAGAATAAGATCTGAGGTGATGGGACATCATAACGATATTGATAGACCATTATTTTTTATATAATACTTTTGAAGTATTACTATCAGTACAATCACTGTTACTGTTACTATTGTTACAAATCCATATTATTAACTCCGTCTCATGAAGTAGCTTGCCCAGTTGACAGCATCTCTGAAACTCTCAGTTTTTTTATTTTAGTTATCATGCTAAATAATAATAATTCTCACTCCTTGAACTAAGTGGAGGTAGGCCTCTGGCATATTTAGTATGTCCTTGTATGTGAGGGTGCTCTCTAGGCAATGGCAGAGAAATGGTCTCAAGGGGAATAAACTAACAGTCCACATCCTCTTTTGGCAAAGGGTCAAAAATCTGGCATGGAGAGCTTACTGAAGTTTAGAGCAAAAGGACATAACTCTGAAAGAGGCTTGGCTTTCTCATCTCATCATGTTGACTTTTTGAAGACGGAGCTTTGGTATCTGATGTGAAGGCCCATGGCTTGCTCTCCCCCCTCTGAATTTATAATTTCCTATTCTCTTCTTTTGTTCCAATTTCTGTCCAAAAGAATTAATCAGGCTTATCACAAGTTGATGCTTCTATATTTAAAAAGATGGCTTGCTTAGTTTTGGAAAAGAAGTAACACCTTTCATGTATCAAAGACAAAACTTAAGTCTCCCTCTAAGAGCTTTTTGAGCCTTTAAAATGAAAATGACAATATTGACCTGTGTCCATGCAGAATTGGCACTAGAGATATGTTTCCATATTCCTGTAGTGAAGGGGGAGATGTCTTTGCCCTCCCCTCAAATTCATACATACACCAGGGCAAGCTAGATTAGATATATCACACATTCAAAAGCTAGTGTTGTCAAAAAATCAGTAACCTCCAGTGCAGAGCTGACATGTCCATACAGGGAGTGATAGTTTCCGCGCAATTTGTAATGCTATGACAGGCACTGCCAGTTACAAGCTAACAAACATAATAAAAGATACTAATTACACTTACTGTTCTGATACTTTTGATCTGTACTTTTTTAAACCATAGGTTTTAAATGTGCTTTTATGTGCAATTTATTTTCAGAACGGTCTGTCTTGTATTTGAATCCTGATTAAGTGTGAGAGTCTCTCTTGCTTATCTGTGCAGTGATATTACAAGCCATTTACAAAGTCTGAGCACTTTGTAGGCTAAACTTCAGTTTACATTTCCAAGCAGTTAGAACAAACTCCATTGCATTTTGTAAGCTCCCCATGGAGAAAATGTCTGTCTGCCAGTCACCCCCACACCACTCCAGGGGCTGTGACCACAATTGTCTTTTGCAGAAGTTATGCTTCCACCATTTGCCAGCCTTCTTTATTTAAACTTTTTCTTCATTCTAGGTGCCTATGGAGTTGACAGGGGGTACATTGGAAAATCTTTACGAGGTAGGTCCTAGTATTATATTAATAAATGCTTAGTTTAATGTTGGTATACACCATTCATTAACTCTTTTGTCTGTGCCATTTAGATCTGCTCAAAGGGACACTCTATCACGCCAGCTCCAGTTCCCTCAACAGCTCAGAAAATCCATATGCCACAATAAAGGACCCACCTGTAGTGACAGCCAAAAACACAGAGTGCAGCTATGTTGAAATGAAATCACCAACCAGGCAGGATTCACCATACCCTGAGATTAGCAGTAGCAGCCCGGCCAATAATCTGAATGTCTATGGAGTTGGTAAGGAACTTAAATTACATTTGTTATTTTTTAAAAGTGCTTTATAAAGAAGGTCAATATGGCTAAAATCTCAGTATTTCAGTAAAGGTAATTTTACACAACATAATATGTCAAGACATACTGCAGTAACCTATTTGTAAATTGGATGGATGGATTTAGATGTTAACCAGGTTTGAATGTTATTTGCTAAGTTGGTGAAATAAATAAATAACCACTCTAAGTATACAGTGGCTTACCATAGTGTGTGAGTGAAGTCTGAGATGTCCACATCTCACACAGTCCATGATGCAGTTACTGTTATCAGCATTTTTCTGGTTAAGGAAACTTCCAGGGGTGGATTGTTATGCATATAATGTAATGCACTACTGTAAAAAAGTAATTTTTTTATAGTACATTTTGGTCCTCTGCACCTTTATATTGGATAGCATGGCCAGAGAGAGACAGGAAAGGGTGGAATTGAACCTGGGGCTGCTGCAGCAAGGACATAGCCTCTGTACACGTGACACCTGCTCTACTGACTTAGCTATGGGGTGCCTCAAAAAAGTACTTTTAAATAGATACCTAACTTTTACTTGTAATCGTACTTATACCTGAGTCTAATTTTTTTAGTATTAAACTTACTACTGGGAATTGCCATTTCTTGTTTGACAAAAGAGCACTAATACATAGAGTTGAATTATCAGAATTATCACCAACACCTTTTTGCCTCTTACGGAGATTGCTTTGGGTATCTGACTGACAATTTCTCATCAACCTGGTTATTAGCAGCACTTATTTTGTTGATAAGTCCTGATAATTCCACTGTATGGGTCAACTACCTACCCAGACCCATAAAGAAGACAAAGTTAGTGATTAACAGGTAAACATAATGAAGCATTTAAAAGCTAAAGGGGCCAGATATTTTCCTCAGGATTTGGTGTAGACAAAAACGAGCCGAAAGAAAAGTAAACTTTGTAACAACTGTGGGTCCAGTTAGAGTAAGTCAAACCACTTATCAAAAGGTCATCGGTTTGACTCTTACAGTCTGCATGCCCCAGTATTTTAGGGAAAGCTATTGAACCCCAGATTAATTGTAATGGCTGTGCCATTGGTCAGTGAATGTGTGTTTATTAGATACAGATAAGCAAGTTAATATCATTTTGTAGAGAAGCCCCCTACCATTAATTTAAAAACATGTGTGGCAATGGTGTGTTCTGACTTGTGTTATAAAGCACTTTGGTAGAAAGACTGTAAGGGGGGCATATAAATGCAGTTAATTGATTATTTAAGCCTTCATCAGGTAGTTAAAAATGAATTTAAAAAATGCAAAAATAGTTTCTCTGCTTATGCTGAATAGGCAAGTGTTTGCTTACATTTTATACTTTGTATAGTGAAAAAAATTGCCATTTTCTGGCAAGTTTTGTTCCTGTAACTCTTAGTTTGCCTGCTTCTGATTTCAGAACCAACTGTAAGTATAATCCAGCTGGCTGAAGACAGCAGTGGCTATCTACAGTTTGGTCAAGATCCATATGATATACCAAAAAACAGCCACATCCCCTCTCACTACGACCTCCTGCCAACCAGAGAAAGTCCATCCTCAGACCACAAGGAGCCAGACAGTGAGTGATGGTACAGATACCCAGTCTCACAGCTAGATGAGTAGCCACACTTTATACCCACACAGGTTTTCTTGATGTTACACCTAAAAACTGTCATTTTAAGTTGGTTTTAGATACAGATGTCTGTCTAGGTTATCCCAAATACTGGGGAAGTAAGGGATAGCGTGTTGTGTTGTCTTTTGTGGCCTCCTTCTGACTGTTTCCCTGATATCTCTCCAAGAAACCTGTCTTTTGCATGTCTTGTCATTTCATTGAAAAAAATGTACAAAAAATGATAACACACATTAATTAACACACATTCATGGTGGTAAAGCACTGATAATATTGTATTAATTTAAGGCTGAAGTTCTGCAGGTTTTCAGCTTAGCTGCTTCACCTTCAAATGTTAGCTTTTGGATTACACATAATTTCCCAGCAGTTTCAGAAAATTTCCCATTATGTGTACAAGATACTAATTTCTTCTATCAAAACCTTTAATACCAATTTCCTAAATATCACAGTTCATTCATGCAATCACAAACTGGTCAGTGATCATGGTTACCATCCTGTAACACCTGTTGCCTTTCACAGTCGGTTTTCTGAATCTGATATTATTTTACACAGTAGTACTTTACAGAAGGAACTCTATAGTGTTCTTTTAACAAAGTATATGATTTTAGATGGCTGCCCACCTCTTATCCTGGCTCTGTTTCAAGGTTTCTGCCTGTGAAAGTTTTTTTTTCTTGCCAACTGTTGCCAAGTGCTTGCTTGTGTGTAAATTGCTCTTGATTGTTGGGTTCCAGTTATTGAAATTGTAATAAGTGGTCTTGACCTACTCTATATGTGAAGTTACTTGAGGCAACTTATGTAGTGATTTGGCAATGTATAAATAAAATTGCCTTGATTTGACATATTTCTTACATGTCTCAATCACTTCTTCTTAGTGAAATACACGTTTTTATTTCTTGCCTTGACGACTGCTTTCTCCATTTTACCTGCACTCATTCAAATGATAACGCTGTGGTGTGACTGACTCGGTAGATGCTGCATATTAAAGAAGGCGGGGCCAGCAGAGGGCGATTCTTGAGTGTGCTGGGGCCCCAGGCAAAAATTCCCAAGGGGCCTCTCTAACAAGCGTTAAACATATTAATAAGTAATCTGAAACCAACAAAAAAGGTCAGAAACTGAAACTTTTTTAAAAAATTACTATTATTACTAAAT
>JAPZDV010000010.1:22373800-22391190 GCA_029814665.1 Acanthurus lineatus | reverse complement strand
GCCCTCAGGAACACGCAGCAAGTCTCTACGACCTTCCCTTTGAGAGTTATTCAATTTTAGTCATGAGGTAGGTGGTTTTTATCCCTTATTCTAATATGACTCATGAAAGCAAGTGGGAGGTGGGTTGGACTAACATGCGCCGGCCAGTGCCCTGCCTTTGTCTCCCACAAAATCTGTGTCTGTCATTGGGCTAGGGTTACAGCTAGGGGAAATTTGTTAGGGTTAGTGCTATTAATCAATTTTCACAGTTCTGGTGATGCAAAATAAAAAAGGGTTAATCTCCACCTCAGTTTCTTTGTTTTTATATGAATTTTAATCAACAATGTAACATTTACAGATTTAATTTTACAATCAATTCCCTTCTTGACACAGCATTTAGAAAAATATATATATTTGGCAAATTAAAACTGTTGGAGCCATGGCAGTACTTTGCAAATCACATATATTCTACATTTTGTAGCAACATTCTTGAAAAACATTTCATGAAAAACATATCAGCCAGTATGTTAATATATAATGTTAGTAGAATGTTATATAATTTTATTATACATTTATATGTCTTGATTTTTTAAAACAATTTAATATAACTTTTGAATGATACAAAATACTTACTGGTGAATGTGTTTAAAAAGGCGAATTAAATATGGTTTTCTTATCCCTACTGTCCTCCTGTCAGTCTCTCCTGCTAATTGTAAGTTCCTCAAAACACTCTTTCTCTAGCTCATGCTGTTCTAATGACATATAGAAATTACTACACGTAACATGAATCAGGAAAACATTACAGGATATTATTTATATGAAAATCTGTACATCAATTGCTGCAGTTAAAGTGTCATAAAACAAACATTTGACTACAGTCTTTACCATTTATCAAAAGACATTTAAGAGGACAAATTTTATTTAAGAACAATTTCTCATGTCAGTTGTCATGTTTCTGGGAGTGGGGGTGGGGTTGCTCCCTGTGAGGCTGAGGGAGAACCAGGGGTTGTTTGTTGTCTCCTCTGTCATACCAGCAGACGTCCAGCAGGGGGTAGACTTTCCCCTGAACGTCCAGCCTGAAGCTATAAATGAATCCCAACTCATCAGGACTGTCAGTGTTATAGAAGGTCAGAACCCTGCCCTCGTAGTCTAGGAAGAGTCCCACCCGACGGGGGGGACATGACAGTGGCAGGACCACTCTGGGAGAAGTGAAGGCTTCATAAACCCCGTCCTTCAACCCAATCAGCCACACTCCACTGTCAGGGTTCTTCACCAGCTTGACCTTTCGATTGGTGGTTCCTTTGATTAAACCGAGACGCCACTTAGATTTATTACCGACCTCCACCTGGGAGTGAAGAACAGTTTTTGTGTGAACATGGTAAAAAGCTCACAATCATTGAATGTATTCATGTTTAAGGTGAAAAATGAACTGAACTCTTTCAATTTGCAACTTATAGCTGTAAACTTCACATCGTTTAGCTTCATGAAAATTACTTGTAATCACAAACTGTGCCAAGAAGTGACAGCTAACTTCAAAAACATTGGTAAACATTAAGCCATTAAAACAGGTTGCATTGACCTTTGTCATTTACTCATATAATGCTCCAGCTGGCCAGCACGTTGCAGTGGCACAAACAAACACAGGTTCATGCCTCCTTCAGTCATGACTCAAATATTGACTACGTTACTATGAACTTGTACTTTAAGTCTTTGTGTAAAGCCTTCCTCTTGTTTTTGATAGTTTCTGTCACAATTAGGAAAATACAGCCTCTTTCAACTTAAAATACTTAAACTCTCTCAGGAGTTCAGTGGAACAAGAAAGTAAAAGTGACCTGACGGCTGAGAATGTTCAAACAAAGAAACTGAACAAAGAGCAGTTTCATGCAGACTTTGTGGTGCATGAGGCTCAAAAAGTGACAGACAGATTAATAATATAAGTTACATTAAAACAACAACAACAACTGCATCAGCAACATACCATTGTTTGCATGTACAAATATTTGCATCATTTGTTTTTCATGTCTGTGGCTGTAGATGCTGTGGAGTTTACATCTCTTTTGTCTGCTCTGTCGATGCTAAATTCTCATGTTAAGTTGGCATTTAATTCCTCTGAACTGATATTTCCACACTATGGTGCTTATGTCTCCTTTTATTTAATTTTCAATTTATTGATTTAAATTTTTTGAATAATTGTACTTAAGTTTTGTAAAAATCTCAATCATGAAGGTGAGAAATTTTATTTTTATGTGTGTTGGCTTAATGTTGTAGCTAGGTTTTTGATGTGTGCATTTTAACAACACTGGGTGAGAAAAAAACAGAAAACATCAGAAAAACCAGCTGTATTTGTCTGATGTAAATATAAAGTAAAGCACCTGTGCATATCTGCCACATGTATTGTTTTATTAATCTTTTATTCATCTAACCCTAACCCTCTTTATGAAGGTTAATGTTACAACATGAACAGCAGTGTTTACCTCCCAGAAGTGTTGGCCAGAGGAAAAGCCTCGGCTGGCAAGTACACAGTAGCTATAAATAAACCTTTCTGGATTATCAGGAAGCCTCCGGAGAAGATCCCCACATGCCACTGCTGTGCCCCCATGATGGAGCTCCAACATTGGATGAGCAGTTTGAGGATCTAGCATCAGTGCCTCTGGTGCTGGAAAAGAAACCAAATATATGAATAACAGGGAGAGATACACAGCCCCATCTAGTGGCCATTAATAACAGAACATGACAAGGGTTAGGGTACAACATGACAACTGTATTTTAAGATTCATACACTAAAAATTTAGGGTGTTAAATTAATTGTCATTTGCCTGTTGGTTGTGACACAGAAAAATTTTGTAGCAGAGCAAGTTAAATTTGATTCAAACAAAGAATTCTTTGATGAATTTTCTAATTACACAACTTTGATTATTGCAAAATGAAACCTAGATGAAACAGCAATCATGCAATGTCTTTAGAAATGACAAATTTTTATTTTAAGCTTTGTTCTCCTTGTCCTTAGCTGATTGTCTATTTTATGTCACTACACTGAGAGCCATAAAAAACTAGAGACACATTCCTTGTTGTCAGTGTTTTCAAATATTTGGCCAATGAAGCTGATTCTGACCTTGAATTTGATTTGAAAAGAAAGACAGAGAGACGGACGAACAGGCCACAGAGGCATACAGGTGCAACTGTACCTGGCAGAACCTTTCGATGTAATCTTTTCCACACGGTCAGTTTAATATTGTTGTGGTTGAAACCTGGTTTAAAGTTCAGAGAGTTGAAGATTCTCTCCTGCTTGTGTTGGAGCTCCTGAATCTCCCTAAACCTAATGAGATGAGGAGGAGAGAGGAGAAAAGAGGAGCACACAAAAGAGGTAAAAATACGCTCAACAATGTCAACACTTTTGTTTCCTCTGCCATATTTCACAAGTTGAAGTACAAGTTCTCAGAGTTTTTATGTGCAAACCAAAGTCTTATTCTCTCACATTCTGACCATAAGTGCTTGCCTGTGGTGCCTGTCATGTGAAAATTATAGTTCAGAACCAAATAAATGTCTTTTCAAGTTAAAACAGCACTTTTGGAGCACATAGTATTGTGAGCAGCCTGAGACAGATTTGACCAGTAATCAAAGTGTTGTTTAGCTCATGTCAGGCAAATGAACCCATATCGTAAATTCATACAGAACACCATTAAAACAGGACGTTATCTTTGGAACCACACAACACACACCAGCTCCAGCCACAATCCAACACAAATACTTCAAACAATCTCTTTCATTCAAGTTCCTGGAAGTGCATGTGAACAGCGCCCTCTTATGGTCAACTTACATGAGAAGAAAATATCCAATCCCTCACATTCTGACAGAAAACTGATTCATTGATCAACTCTAATCTACAACTCATAGCCATGGCACGAATAACAACAAATCAATTTAACTGCAATAATAACAGAACTAAGTTGGAATTTATGCAGAGTAGCTACGATGAGCATAAAAATGGTTGTTCAATGTAAGGATGAAAAATAAAGAATATCCTATTTGCTATAGGATAATAGGACATGATCACTTGACGGTCACTTGATATGAATTATCTGGCATTCCATATGTTTCTGCCTATATATACTCCTGGATCTTCAGTGTCTTTGTTCTCATGCTCTGACTTATACTGCATGGTTGAGTTTGGAGAACCCAGATCTGTAATTAAACATTATTACTTTGTATCCCGTGTCATCTCTTCTTTTTGGGACCAATACCACAATCTTCATCATATCATTCAATTAAACAATTTGAATAGCAAGCGTATCACCAGTGCTCTGTGTATCAGTTATCAATAATTTCTCCAAAAACACTCAAATCTGCTGACAGTCTGTTTCCAGAGTAGAGACGAGTAAAACTTACCATACTGAAAAAATTCACACAGCACAGAGCAACATCCTAAGTATAAAGGAAGGGTGAAGCCGAGGCAGCAGAGTTTAGGTTTCTTGCCGTGTTATTGGGTCATTCATAACCTCTGTTTGCTCAGCCATTAAACTGAGCCATGATTTAAGCCTTTCTTCATCTCAGATTTCAAGGAATAAGACTTTTGTGTTCACAGAAAAGCTGGAAAAACTACTCCGACTAGTGAAAAACTTGGAGGAAATGCAAGTGTTGAGTTTATAATTTTGTAAGGTGAAAGTTTCACTGAATGATGAACCATCAAAAGAGCTGATTGATGACACGTTGACATGTTTTACCTTGGAGCAATTGATCCGTACTTCTGTGGAATAAAAACAAAAAATAATTCTAATTTGAATAAAATCTAACTATCAGGATATTGATCAGTCATAAAACAGATTAGTTTGTATTTTTGCATAAGTTTTAACCTTCACAGTTTAAAGATTTTATCCACTTTCAGATGAAATATTTCTCCTTTTTATCAGCGCTGTTGAATTTGGGTTAGGATCGTAATAAGAGAAGGACAAATCACATTTCATGCAAACATCTGATTGTTTTTGATTGGAAAAATGATGTTATCCAAAAAAACACATTTTCTTCTCAAGTCATGTTTAACTGACGACAGAAACATAAGAGTAAGGGTAAAAATTATGCTTTATGACACAAGACCTCTGACTTCAGGTTCAGTCCTGATGTCCTGTTCTACACTGTGGACTGATCACAGACTCAAGCAGACTGACAGTACCATGATGAAACCCAGGTGTCCTTCATTGCTCAGGTCTTGCAACGTGTTCTGTGCATCCTGCAGCCTGTTCAGGTTCTGGTTTAACTGGTCCATCTGGTTCTGCAGGGAGGAAATAAGGACAGCAGCTGATGTCTCCACCTGCTGCATGAACCCCGCCTCCTCCACCTCCAGGCAGCGCCGCAGTTCTCCGAATTCCTTCCTCACCACCCACTTCAGGACATCAGACTCGTTCTGATTAGACAGAGAGCAGCACCACATTGTCATCCTGTACTGGCTTTCAGCTTCAACAGAAACAGATCCTTAATTCGCATTCAGAGTCTGACCTAAGGTCAGTAACATCCTCAGAGAAACTCATCATGATGTTGTCCATCAGGCACTGCGGTCGGTTGATCAGGGTTCACCTGTCTTACCTGTGCGTGCTCTTGCTTTTTCTCGTCAGCTGGTCAGTAGACTTGTATGCAAATGTCAAGAAAGCTTTAAAACAATCCTCCTTCCAAACACACACTTTTGTAATGCTGAAACTTTTTTTTTTTTGGGGGGGGGGGGTGTTTCCAACCATTTATGTACTTTTTTAGAAACTGGATAATTTGACATCAGACTTTTCTTAGTGGTTGGTCAGCTGTCTTTCAACCCCAGCAAAGGGCTTTTTTTAAATTAATGATTAATGATCTTCATTTAAAAAAGGATTTTAAAAATACAAAGAATAAAGTGTAAACACTGAAATCACCCACAGTGATCCTGGATTTGTTGTATGCCATTTTACAGATCTGATCCTCCACCTTACGTTTCTGATGCTGAAACTCGGTCATTAAACAGGAAATGTCCTCCTGAGAAAGACAGACAGGTAAAATATGATCAATACTTAAAAATTACAAACATTACTGAAGTTTAAAAAAAAGGAACCCTTAAAAAATCCACTTAAATCTTAAAATGTCACTCTTTACTTTCTATTTCATTCTTCTACTTTTTGCCTCTTATCCACTGATCGATTGTGGTTCTGGTGGCAAGAAGCATTGCAACAAAGTCCAGCATGATTTTCCAGATCCTTCTGGAGGATCCCAAAACATTCAAATGTCAAATGAGTCTCTGGAACCACAAACTTTTACACAACACCTCACTAGAGACCCCTTTTTTCATCCAAAAACACAAAACAACAATCCTTGTGAACCCCTAATCCCTTTACACTGAGGACTCGTCACCTTCACCACTGATCCTCACCAGCTGCTTCTTTGGTTGCAACATCATCAGACACCAAACAACCTTCTGACCCCAACCAATCAGAGTTCAGGATAATGGTGGATTAGGATACGGTTCTCCAGGGTCAGCTCCATGAGGCCCACAGTGGTGAAGGTCACACTGGTTTCAGTGCGCAGTGTGTTGGGTTACTGACATGTGGACATTTGGTGGATAAAACCAAACCTGACAGTTGTCTGCACCTCCCTGTGTGAATTCTTTAAACAGAAATCATTTCCATGAACAACATGTGCCCTTATTGTGGTTAAACTGGGGACACAAAGGTGACATTTGGTTCTTGTGGAACATTGAACTCGTGGTTGTTAATCTTATTGTTCAGTGATATGATGTCAACGAGTGGCTGCTTATCAGCACTGAGTCAACAACACAAAACTATCGTAGCAGTCAGCCAATGAACATTAGCTCTGAATTTTTAGATCAGAAGTTAACATAAACTCTACCAAACATCTTATTTTTTGGAAAATGATTTTCAGAAAAATGTTTGCAGGCAGAGTAGCTCTCACATTTCACTAATACCTCAGAGACTGAACATTCATCACAACCAAAACTTGATTATGAAAGCAGAAGAAACGAGGTGTTTCATACATTTAAAAGGTTGTAGATGGAGATTATTGGTGTGATTTTTTTTTACCTTCATGTGACTGTAGACAGAGCTCACCAGTGTGATTTTGTGTCCACGGTGAGCACCGATGCTTCCACAGAGACCGCAGATCACCATGCGATCATCCTCGCAATAAAGGCTGAGCGGGTTGTGATGCTGCGGACACAAATCCTGCTGAGCTGCACCTGAAACACTCACTTCCTGTCAGGATGAAGAAAGAGTATGCTGAAAAATGTGTTTATACACAGTTTTAAATACACAAGCATGTTGATTAAAGTTTTTTTATTTATCAATACATGAGATAATTGCCTTTAAAAGGGCTTTAGATTTGACTTTGTTAGCTTTACTTTATTAACTCTGATGATCTGAGCTACACGGCGTCTGACAGGTGACCTAATCACAGGCGCTTTTACCTGCAGAGCCTCAATGATTCGAGCCAAACTGACGTTAAGAGGAGGACTGTCTCCGTCTACAGCACATCGACACACAGGACACTGCAGCTGACCGAGCAGGTCCATGGTCATGGAGCGCACACAGCACCTGGACAGACGAGGGCGAGACAGGTGAGGTCATGTGAGGACAGGTAAGAACAGGACAGCTGGGGTCAGCACAGGTGTGTCGCATCCATCCATCATACTTGCAGTAGGAGTGTCCACACTGTAACATCAGTGGTTCGGTGAAGATGTCCAGACACACAGGACACCTGAGCTGCTCCTCCAGACTCTGACGACACTCCATGATCCTGACCGATCTCTAACACCACAACCAGCCCCTTATGAGACCAGAACTACTGAAACTCGTAGTCATACTACAAAAAACTCTTCAAAAACAAATAAAATGTGAAGAAAACAAAGTAAAAGTTCTAGAAAGCATTCAAACTTCACTGAAACTGTTTGACTGAAAATAACTGAACTGACTTGCAGCTTCACAGTCACCAGTTTTTTGTGTTTCTGCAGTCGACTGTTTATAAACTGAGGGGTTTCTCTGTTTTTCTCCAATGTGATTGGATCGACAGAGAAAGTGGGCGGAGCTACAATGAAAGGATGATGATTATTTTCACACTGACACTGTGTGAAATGATATTAAGTGTCATTGGAATACTTAAAAATTGTCAGAAAATATTTTTTTTATTCATTTTGAATAAAGACAAACAGCAGCTATTGGCCATCAGAAGAAACTACAAAGTGTCTCAATTATACGTTCGATTTATTATTTTTGCTGCTGTAGTTGTTTTTTTATTATTACTAGTAGCTGAAGTTCTAGTTTTGGTATGAATCTAATTATTACTAAAGTCTCAATAAATCTGACTTGCATTATCACTGAAGTGTTTGACTTGGCCAGTTGAAACAGCTGCGTTTACGTTCCTCAAAGTCTCTGATCTCAGATCTGCCTTTATCTGATAAACCCACACCTGAAAGTCACCTTCAGCTCAGAAACAACATGTCTCCAGGCCAACAGGCTGCTGACAGATAAGTTTCCTTCATGCTCTTTAAAACAGTATAAAATACAAAAACCAGTTCACCCTAAATCTGTCGAACCGAACTGCGTCCTTTTCAAAACGTCAGTCACATGTTCATCTTTTTTTTTGAGTGGGGGGGGGCAACATGGGCAACATGGGCAATTTTTCTGCTGATGCAGGATGACATCTCAACATCTCAACAGGCCAGCGAGAACGTTTACGCTTCTTGGCCGGTTTCTAAAACCTCAGTTCGAAAAGCAGCTGATGGATGGGAAATGCAACAGTTGAACCTTTTTTTCCTTCAGTCTGGATCAGATGAACTCACCTACATTCAAAAGTTCTGTCAGGTGTAAATATGAAGATGTAAATGCACACAGCAGGGGACTCGACAGTCTTTTTCACAACCAATGTGAACTTTCTGCAACAAGGTTCACCAAAGACATGAAAGAAAATGTTTGAGCTTTATAGAGAAAAAATTACTTATCTGTACATTAAAACGTCCCGCTGACATGACGAGGCTTCAGGATGGCCCCCCAGCTTCTGACAAAAATGTGTTTTTAGAGTAAATAGTGAAACATTTTGTCTGTGAGATTGTTGGTCTTCGTCTCTGTAGCTGGAGTTGATGTAAGTCAGTGTTGAAATGATTTTCAGGCACTTTGCACACAGAGCAGCTCTCAGCATCACTCAGACCAAACAACTAAAGGACCAAACTGGAGCGTTTTTGACTCTTTTCTAACTTCGTTACTTCTTGTCTTATTCCCTGCTTTTATTTAAAAAAAAAATTTCAGTTGTTGTTTTCCGTTAGGCAGCATTAAAGTCATTTAAATCAACGTGTAGAAAATCGAAGCACCGACATCACGAACGATCGCTGACCGAGTTCGAAAAATCACCAAACTCCTTGTTGTTGATTCAGCTGATTCAATTTTATTAGTTTTCATTAAAAAGGAAACACAAAGATGACACAGAGACGTTAATATTGGTGACCTTTGACCTTTGAAACAAACAGACGACATTAGAAACAGAAAGTCTGAAAGGTACAAAACCTACTAAAGAACTTTGAAAAATCCAGAAGAATCCACATCAGCAGCTCAGCGACAGAAGCAGGAACGAGGTCGAGGATGGAGGACCAAGAAGGTGAAAGGTTCTTGAAGGTTAGCTGGGGGTCAAAGGTCATTAGGTGCTGTAGAAGCGTCCTGCATCAACTCTCTGTCTCTTGCGACTTTGTTGTTGCTCGAAGAACTGACGGATGTCATCAGGGGTCACGACCTACCGGACAGAAGAAGCAGTCACATGATGTCAGGAGTCAGGTGACTGTAAAGAATCTTTAGGGAGCAAACGGCACGAATTTACACATTTTTTATGCTGAACAATATATTTCAATACCAATGTTGATAGATAAGCAACAAATGAGGTGTGTGATCTCACACACACACACACACACACACAGAGTTTAAATCCAATCTGAAACAGTTCATCACACTTTGTGCTTATCATGTTGACTAATGACAATCAGCAGACTCAATATCCCACAATGCAACATCAGAGGTAGCGTCACTGATCACTAAAATGTCTCTTCACACATTTTGCATAGCAGGTCAGTTGCAGGACAAAGGTCGACTTCGGTCTTTGACTCACTTTTCCTTCAGCTGCAAACGTCTGCAGGAAATCCTTCAGTTCTGTTTTCATGTCGTTGTATCCTGACAGAGAAAAACACACAAGTATCAGGCAGACAGGTACAGGTGTGACCGGGTGTGACCGGGTATGACCAGGTGTAACACGGTGTGACCGGGTGTGACTCGGTGTGACACGGTGTGACTCAGTTTTCCTGCTTGTAATTTAAACCTGACGTGTGAGTGTGTGTGTGTTGCCTGTTGTTTCATGCGTGCAGTCGTACGAACCGTGGATGATCTCGAGCTGCTGCACTCGGTTCAGGTTGTCGAGCGCTGACATCAGAGGGTCGTGTCTCTGTTGTCCCTGTTCGTTGTTCTTTCCTTTGTTTTCGTAGGCGAGCACGGTGTCGGACTCGTCGAGCAGGAAGGACAGACCGGCTTCAGACAGGCTCTCCTGAGGACACACACGCGTGTGTGTGTGGGCACAATCACACGTCAGATCAACTCAAACGCACACCAAAACCTTCAGCCAATAGGTGATCGGACAGGTGAATTCTACCTGGCAGGTGTTGCATGAGCAGAGTTTGGAGCGCCATGCCGACGGCCAAAACACAGCTCCGGATTGGACTCTCTTCTGACCAATAGCGTGCAGCTCCTTCAGTCTGCAGCTTGGCTCCGCCTCCTCACGGCTCCGTTTACAGCTGGGCTTGATGACATCATCAACCTGACAGATAGATCATTTTTAATCATCAATCAGCGAGCGATCTGTGTGAACTGCGATCAGCTGACTGAGTTCAGTTTTCAAAAGTGTGTGCTGGTTCGTTTCCTGTAAAGTGACGACGGAGCCGACTTGATCTCAGCTGAAATGACTCAAACAGATCTTGGATCAGTGTTTTCAGAAATCTCACGTGTTCTGACAAGTTTGACATAAAACTGTTTTTTTGTGAAAATTCTGAACAATTTGATGAAAAATTTACAGGCAGAAGCAGTTGTTGGTGAGCTTGACGTGTTTAAACCAGACAAACTTGTTCTGAGACTGAAAAACAGCTGACTGTGAACATCAGGTCACATCTCTGTCGCAGCTCGAAGCCTCCGCTTTGTTTCTGCCACGACAGCCCATCATGTCAAAGCTCCTGAACTTCAAACTCGATGCAGCTGCTTCAAACTTTTATACTGAAACTGAGTCCACAGTGAATCACTGATGTTATCTGTGATCGATTCTATCAGACTCATCAATTGTTTTTCTACTTGCTTTAACAAAAAAGATTTCAGCCAACCAGTTTCAGCCTGAGTGGGAACTTTTTGGTTTGAAGGAAATCTGTTGTGTTTCATTTGCGACTAAATGTCATGTTGATTGCTGACGCAGCGATATTGTGCTGAAATATTAATATTTATTTTGTAATTTTAAAGAGAGGTTTGTTTACACAGCCAGTGTGTTCACATAGTGACAAAAAAACATACAAACCATCACATGTTCAGTGGAAACAAAAAGAACCGTTATGATAAAGTGACTCTGAGAAGCTGAAACTCTGAACATGAACCTGAGCAGGTGAGTCTGCCGCCTCACTGTCACGGTGTCACGACCTTCAGTTGTTCCTCTGATTTCGTGCGAACATCTCAGTTCTGTTCTCAAAGTTTGCAGAACATTCAGCCTTCAAATGAAACTTCTTCACTTTCATGATTTCTGTTTCATTCTGTTCAGAATTGTTTGTTAAAATCTGTTCAGTGATTTCACATTTAGTGAAACCGACATGTGGTCATTGTTTGGTCAGTGTGAGGCGTCACCACAAGGTGGCGCCGCTGCACTCTGCTTCTTGGCTTTTCCATGAAGCTGATGTTTGCATGATTTTTGCACTTCTTGCTTTTTAATATTTTTTCATTTCGGGGTCACGTCATAAATGCAACATACCTGTTGTTGCCGTGGTAACCACCCAACACTCGCTCTCACCTGTTCCTCTTTGTCGGGAAGGTTTGAGTTCGATTCGTCAGCTCTGCTTTGCTCCTTCACCTGCACTGCTTCACCTGGAACTAAACAGGAAGTTCATCACACACACAGGAAGTGCAGAATGCCCATAAACACAAAACAGAGCTACTTTTCTTATTTGCACTTTGATTTTCCTGCGCAGACAAAGCTAATCTTTGTGTTTTGCACACACAGTTTGTGTGTTTACTTGTGTGTTTCTCCTTCATGTCTGCATGTCCGTTTCTGATCGGACTTCTGATGTTTCACAAACCTCCTGCGTCTCTTTGGACTTCAAGCGAACGGCAACAACGACCTCAGCAGCTGTGAGCGGCGTGACCAACATTTGGCTCCTTTTGCCCCCATAGTTTTTAGCCCCCATAGTTTTTAGCCTTGTTCTGCATATTACTGCTGATCATAAGTGGTGCTTTAGTATAAAATATAATACTTCATTGAAAACTTTAATGTAACAGAGTGAAACTTGACACGGGGCATCAGAGGGAGGGGGGACCCTGAAGCTTCATGCTGCAGATATCGAGTGGAAACAAAACTGCTGCACTGCAACAAGTGACACAGCTGCTGCTCCGAGCGCAGCAGTGTGAACGCAGCCTGCAGCCTGCAGCTCACAGCTCGCGGTTCGAGGCTCGAGGTTCGAGGTTCGAGGCTCGCGGTTCACGGCTCGCGGTTCACGAGCATTTGGTACGAGAGACGGATCTGCACTGAATGTAAAGGTTCGAACATCACACTTTTCCTTCCAAGTCCACCATGTTCTGCCTCTTCACAGCATCAACATCCACAAGAAACACTCACCTGCACCGTGAAAACATCAGAACATGAAATCATCTGCAAGTGTGAGAAAGGAGTTTACCTGCCAGGTGAGCCGCGTAGGTCCACAGAAACGAGTTCTTGTTCATGCAGGACTCGCAGATCATCTCTTGCAGCTCCACACAGTCTGGAACCACACAGCCCAGGTGCTGCGAACACCAACAGGTCATGTCAGGACTGTCAGTCAGCAGGGGGCGCCACACTCATTCAGGTGATGTTAGACGGGAGGGGGGCACAGTTTCTGACTGTTTACTCAAAGAAACTCTCCAGTGAGCTATCACTGGAGAGCGAGGCATGATGGGAAAATGTCTGGAGTGATGAAATGGATTATTTATTATTTCAGGAACTGATGCGAAAAAGGTCACAAGTTGTTGTTACACGGAAACCTGAAAGCTTTCGGACAGCGAGGAAAGTTGTCATGAGGCGACAGAGACACCGAGTGGTCACCGTGTGAACAGCACAGAGGAAGCTGACTGACGTGGAGTTTGGAAAGTAACGGATGATATCAAATATTTCAGACCGTCTCACGAGCGCACAAACAGAGTTCTGCACAATGAAATGCAAGCTGGAGCTTCTGTGAGCAAGTAATCAAGTTACATCACTGGATCGTCCTCAGCACCTCGGTTGGTTTGCTCGCCTGCACATTTGTGATCTCCTGACTCTTTCCTGACTCCAGAGCTGAAGCAGCTCCACCTCAGTCTGCGAGCGTCTCCGTCCACCAGCCCAGAATGACCCAAACCTCCGTGGGGTCATCACCAGAGGTGACAGCTGTGCCCTCAGTTACAACTCAGCCACCAAACATGCGGCGGCCATCTTGGTAACGCCTCCAGGCTTCGTTTTGTGTCAACAAGACCGAACCCTTTTTAAATGAAAGTGACAGTAAACTTCACTTCACTCTCAGGGTTTTTTTCACCGGTGAAAGTTGATAAACTGATGAAAAAATGTGTCTTTGCCCCTTAATAATGTTGAAACGAGTTTTTTTTACCGGAAGCTACACCTCTCCCATGCTGTCTCACAGTTTCTATACGTCTCTGTCCCCCCCCAACCCAGCCAACCCGTCAGATGGTCGCTCACCTCTGATCCTGGATCTGTTACAAGGTTTCTGCCTGTTACAAGGAAGTTTTTCTGCCAGCGTCACAAAGTGCTGGTTCACGTGGGGGTTCGGGTCTCCACCTTCTTCATGTGTAAAGTCTCTTGACACAACTTTGGTTGTGATTTGGAGCTAAATGAATAAAATCTGATTTGATTTGATTAATGCGCACAACTAAACGACACCAACCTCGTTAACGTCAGACGCAGACAGAGCAGCTGACGGCGACCGTAACGCCATCATCAACACAGCTGCTAGGAAGCTTTAGCTAACCGAAACGCTTCTTTGCGAAGTCAAAAGGATGAGAGACTTCACTTACCGGCCGAAGTTGAACCCAAATGTTGCGAAGCTCTACTCCGCACATGTGCGAGCGCAGATACACAAACGGCTAATTAGGCTGCTGGTTCGACTGTTACAGAACAAATTTTAAGAGGGGAGGGGCAGGATGTGTACGTATAACTGCCATCTTTGGGGTCATAGTTCAGAGAAAAATCATGAACAACCAGAAAGTCCAACGACCTTTGCAGCTGGGGGGTGTAACAGGTGAACCGTGATACCTGTGCAGGTACTTGTCTCAGACTCACCCTGCCATGCAGCCAGTCCTCACACACCACACACTGAATCATCTCATCCTCCACCTGGACACAAAACCAACCAAGAGACACAGATTTAACACTGGAGCCAGAACACACCTGGGGGAGGACTCGGGCAAAAAAAGCTCAGCTTTCTGTCTCACCTGGTCCTCGGGGTCGGGGTACGGCCGGCTGCAGGTACAATACACTCCGAAGAAGTTATGACTGTATTTGTTCAGACTGTTGACCTCATCCTTCTCCTAAGACAGACAGACAGACAGAGAGACAGACAGGCAGACAGGGAGACAGACAGACAGGCAGGCAGGCAGGCAGGCAGACAGACAGAGAGGCAGGCAGGCAGACAGAGAGACAGAGAGACAGACAGGCAGACAGACAGAGAAACAGACAGACAGACAGACAGACGTCTGGCCTGAGCATCACACTGGACATCATCAGCAGAGAAGGACGATGAGCTCACTGTAAGAAGCTAGCTGGGGGCCGGACTGAGATTTAGGTCTTATGAGGAAAATGATCAGAAATCAAACTTTATATTTCTGCAGCGAACACAACACACGGAAAGATCACAGCCCTTCATGATGAAGCAGGAGACCTGAACTCTGCTGGAGGTCATGATATACAAACTGTGCTGTGGACTCACCGGGTGGAGTTTGCACTGCAGCTCTGTGAACTTCCTGTTTCCACAGTCACAGCGGAAGTTCCTACAGAAACAAGAGAAGAACACCATCAGATTCACATCGCCATGTTTGTATCAGCTGAGATTCAGACTACAAGCTTTAAAATCTGAACAATCTGAAGAGAGTTTGAATGTTTTCATAGTTAAACTTTATGAATCTGAATTCTTTGTTTTAACATTCAAGAGGCTTAAAGGTCGTTTGCAGTGAAACAGTGGCAGGTCACAGCAGAACTGTTCACAGCAGCAGCTCTTTCTGAGCGATGAGACACAACGATAATATTAAAGGTGAACACAAACCTCTTGGTGTAGAGTTCAAACAGGTCGTGACCCTCGTGACATTTGTATGAACAAGCCAAACACACTCCTGCTGCTTCTCCACCTTTTGGTGTGCAGGTGTTACAGGCATACAGAGCCTGCCGCTTCACATAGCCCTGTAACGCACACACACACACACACACACACACACACACACAGACAAACACACATACACACAAACACACACACACACAGAAGATATAAACACAGACACACACAGCACACAACATGAGGACTGTAATGATAATTATAGAATAATAACAGTAATAAAGGTGGACCTGAGGATATGAGCAGTGGTCAGAGTCACTTCCTGCCAACACCGCTGAAGCTTCTTCCTCCAACTCTTCATCTTCCTCCAGAACATCAACCAGAGAAACTGTCGGCTCCTCCGACATCTTCAGCCTCCAGCCGGCGACAGAAAGAAGAACAGAGCATGAAGATAAAACTGGTTTTTGACAGAGAACCAAAGAGATGATGCTGCTCATTAACGATTCATGTTTTCATCTGAATTTCTGTCTGTAAGCTCGGGGGGGGGCAAAAGGTTTCAGCCTGAACAGCGTGTTTACTGTGTTCTGCTGGTTCTCCTGTCTAAACCAGCGACACTGAAGGAAACATAATGACACCACAAACAGCGTCCCCTACAGTCTGTGTGCAGTCTGAGGGATCCATCATATTTCATCTGATCACGTCTGATCAGCTGTCTTCGATCGATCAGCATCAGACATCAAGCTTCACTTCACGTCAGTTAGCATCATGTCGCTCGATCAGCTGGGATGAATGTGAATCCGCTCCGTGCTAATGCTAACCAACATATGCGAACAGCAGCAACCAAATAAAACCACAAACTCACCAGTGAAACAAGGACCGACCCGAGGCTCGCAGCGGACTGTCCGCACCGTCTGATCCACCTGTCGACCCTAACCCTGATCGATAACAATTAATAATCTGCCACGACTGATCAGCTGACTGGATCTGTTATCAGATCGCGGCTAGTTGCTAGCTCTGTTTACAACTTCCGGTTTATTTCCGCAGATCGTATTTGGCGGCTTTTTCGGGTCAGAGGTCAGCGACGTAAAGTAAATCAGTGAAGAGACAACAAACGGCTCAAAATGTCACTGAAGATTCAGAAAAGAGGTGAACCAGTTTTGATGTGACGGAAAATAAACGACTTGACCATGAAAATACCTTAAATGACGTGATGACGTACTGGTGCATTCACGTGCCCCTCTGAAATTACGCCATCAGTGGTCGGTGTTGCGGACCGCAGGTCAGTCGCTTCATCTCCATCCCTCCATCCCGCATCTGTAACTGCGGGACGCAGTCCGGAGAGCTCGTTTCTTATTTCGTTTTTGTGAAAAAGAAAAAACGCTTCCGTGCTCCTGCAGACACAAACACAACATGAACCCCGCCCCCCCGCCCCGCCCCCCCCCAGCAACACGGAGATCCGACGGGAACAACAGACAGCTGGGCCTCTGTAAAGTCTTTAAAGTCTGGATTACAGCGACCCGGATAACTGAAAATCTACACAGATGTGCAGGAAACACAGATTAACTACTACAATGAAAGAGAGAAAGAGAGAAAGAAAGAAAGAAAGAAAGAAAGAAAGAAAGAAAACGATAAATCGTTCGTATGTAAACTCGTAACTCACGGCGCCCCTGTCACTGAGCTTTGGACACAAACACCAAAGTTCAGCCTTCAGTTCAGTCATCTGAGCCTCTGCGGCCCCCTCCTCTCAGAGGCCCCCCTCCCCTCAGCGGCCCACTCCTCTCTGAAACACCTGAACTTTAACGACCTGCTGCAAACCTCGACCTTTGACATGCGCCATCTAGTGCTCGGGCGGAAACACCAGCAAAAATCCAATAAA
>JAPZDV010000010.1:22317932-22332513 GCA_029814665.1 Acanthurus lineatus | reverse complement strand
ACAGATTACATTTTAGGACATGTAATCAGTAATCTGTAGGGGAATACATTTTAAAAGTAACCCTCCCAACACTGGTCATCAGTCAGCAGGTCGTCAGTCAGCAGGTCATCAGTCAGCAGGTCGTCAGTCAGCAAGTCGTCAGACTCTCCGTGAAAAGTTGTAATGAGCTGTTACGTGATTGGCCTCACTGCTTTCCAACAGGTAGTGAAGCTGCTTGGTTCAAACGTTCAGCTCGTCCACAAAGAGCTCCTCGCTCTGCTGCAAGACGACGCTCTGGAGGTGAGAGACCACGCCCACCACCATCACAGCTCAGCCAATTAGAATGCACTGTGCATTCAGTGTTAGACCAGTAATGACATGTTTGTGTTTTTAGTGGTTTTCTGGATTTCATGCATTTCAAAATTATTTGTAGTTGGAAAGGAAACTGTTTTAACCTGAGAGTTTTGAATTTGTTAACACTTTTTAATTGGAGTGTTCACTATTTATTTTGCACACTCAAGGAAACACTTGGACATTTTGTTTGCTCACCTGGTTGGTTGCACAGATCAACAAACAATGTCCTAAACATCCAACAGCTCAGACGGAGCTCAGCATTTTCATTTCAGATGAAGTGTTAATTCCTCATGCACAAGCTTTATTTGTTGTTGTTTTTGTTGAGGTGTTGGATGCTCTGATGAATCACCTGGAGGAGACTTTGGAAGCTGTTCTTTCCAGAGGAGAGAACCTGACGCTGGACAACAAGGTGGGGAACTAAACTGAAAACTACTCAGGACTAAAACTAGTTCAGAGTTTAACGTTGGTTAAATATGAACCTTTGATTTTTTTTGTGGTATGCTTCTGATACTTTGATTTTCTTTTCTGTTGTCCTCTCTGGTCTTGGTTCCCTTGTCTTCTCTGATTCCTCCATGTTCTCCTCTCCTTACCATACTTTCTCCTCAGTTTCCAGAGCTACTGTCGGCTCTACTGTTAGCGGAGCAAAAGGTCGGGTGTTCTTTGCGTTGGCGGCTGCATGAGAAGCTGCTGCAGCGCTACAGCTGCCTGGCCAGACTGCTGCCTGGAGAGCTGCTGCACCAGAGCTTTTCCCCTCGCATCTTCACCATCCTCACCACCAATGTCAGCACTACAAGACAGAATACAACATGGCACGAGATGATGTGACACAGTGCATCAGGTAAACCAGGCAAACAGACGGTAATTTCCCCTCTGGCTCTTGTTTTTGCAGAGGGTTTTGCCAGTTCAGAAGGAGGCTGCTCGGACATTCTGCACTTTCCTGCGTTACAACCGCAAACAGGAGCAGCGTCAGGAGATGATGGAACGACTGATTCAAGGTCAGAACACTGAGTTTCTTCTAGTTTCTGGTGCTCTGCATGCCACTTAAGAGCAGTGTGTCCTCAGTATGACACTTTTTTTTGATGCGTCACAAACACTAAATCAGTGTCTATGCTGGTGATTTACCTTGTCGTGTGTCTGATCTTCAGATCTGGCTCAGGGGCGGAGCTACTGGAACCGTCTTAGGTTTCTTGATGTTTGTGAAACAGCCACTGAGATTTTCTCAAGAAAATACTTTAACAAACACTTCCTTATGCCGGCACTGGAACTGGTCCACGATCCTGTCGCCAATGTCAGGTAAGTCTCAGTGTTCTGTCCGGTGTGGCTGGTAAGCTCTGTTTCTGTGACACCAGGCGTAACACACCTGTCCGTCAGGTACAAACTGTGCCAGTTGTTGCCCCGATTGCGAGCCTCGCTCCGCCTGCCAACTGACAAGCAACTGCTGCAGCAGCTCGACTTCTGTGTCCAGAAACTCCTCTGCAAAGAGAAAGACAAGGACGTGGTGGCCACCATCCGCAAGGTAACATCTTCACTTTGTGAGACCTGCACAGACTGTTTGTCAGAAGTCTCTCAGTCTGGGAACAATAACCAATGATGGGTTAACTGTGTTCATCATGTTTTTCAGACAGTGTTGGAACTGGACAAACTGGACCTCACAGAGCCTGTAAGCTGCTTGATTTCATACAGGACTGTAGAATAAATCACAAGTGAGTGTTTTGGTTCACTCTTGATGTGCCTCCATCTGGTTTCTTGTGTCTCTGCAGTTTCATAAGAGGCAGGAAAGGGATGTGCTGGACCAGAAGAAGGAAAAGGAGGAGACTCTGCTGCTGGAGATGGTGAGTCTGAGTCTGGCAGATCATGTTTGGTCTCAATCATTTTCTGTTTTGTTTTACTGATGTATCTTCTGCCTCCAGGAACAGCTGGAGCGCCAGCAGAGTGAAGGGAAACTGAACTCTGAAAAACATACAGAGAGAAAACGTAAGCAAAATTTTTTTTAATAAAAAGTTCTACAGACAAGAGTTTGGATGGCAGTTTGTCGCAGTGGATGTAAAGGAAAATCATTTTGGTTCATTTGTATTTCTGGTCAGTGTGTTTCGGCTTTTCTGGTCTGTAAACTGATTTCTTCCAACAGGAAGAGACAGTAAGACCAGTCTTTCTGCTACCAAATCCATGTCTGTGTCCTCATCTGGAGCCACCTTGTCCTCCTCTGGTAAGAGAAATGAAATGAGCTCACATGAGGATCAACTCTGTAGATGAGGACACTGAAAAATGTTCTACCCGAAACCTTTGAACATAGTCATATTATCTTAATTCTGGTCGGAGATCTTTCAATGTATCCATTATTAAGACAGAAAAAAAATGATATTTTCACTATAAATAACCCATCAAATGTCACTCTGCTGTCTAGCTGACACTCCAAATGAATAGTCATACGGAAATGGAAATTAGCAACTGTTTGCCAACAAGTTCCTTGTATGAACATAAAAGGTGATATTATGGTGTTTCTGCTGTAGAGAAAATCATTAGTGCAGGTTTATAGATCAGAGAAGCACACAGTCTAGAGTCCTGCAGGCTTAGAGATTGGTTTAGTCTGGAACAGGTCAGCGATGAAAGCTGACTAGTGGTGGTTTTCAGGTTTAAATTTGCAGTCGACACTGAGAATTTCATAACATCCAGGCAAATCAGCACATTGATCATCTATGGAATACAGACAGTGATGGTCATGGTGTTGTTTCTTCTTGCAGGTAAAGAAATGAGGAAGGCTAAACTGTCACGAAGTCGGTCCCTTAGCAGTCAGCCAACGACATCCAAATCTACCAACTCAGACAGACCACTGTAAGAACCACTGGTCTCCTTTCACTTTCAACTGTCACTTCAAGTTTTAGTTGCCCCAGTGTTTTCTGTATATTCAGGGTCAAATGGAACCTGAGTCCTAAGAATGATATGTGGACAGGCACTACAGACACTGAGCTGGACCAGTGTGGTTCGGAGGAAGAAGACCCTGAGGGAAGACCAGAACACACCACAAGATTATTTGTCTCATCAGGCTCCAGGAAACGCTTAAGGATCCTTTGGGAGAAATTTTTATTGAAATATTTTTAAAAAATCATTTTGTGTCTCCACATGGAGCCTCTCCCCCTCATGCTTGATGATCTTCCTCATCATCTTGACCTTCATCATTTAGTAGATATTGTAGGAGTCTCACATTTTGGCCCTCTCCCTGGCCTGCCTTGATTGGCATTTCTACTTTGTGCCTCCTTGTTGAGTACAACCCTTGACCAGGTCCTCCTAAAAACGTCTAGAGGACATAGTGTGCAACTTGGACGACAGTACGTGATCTGCATCTAACCCTAACTCGTGGCTTTCCTTCTAGTTTCTGTGCAGCGACCATTGACAAGAGCCAGATGTGGTCAGTGTCACCTACAGTAACCACCAGCTGGACATTGAGGTGCAATGTGACGGAACAAAGCTGCACATTTTGTGGAGCAGTAAAGACCCTACAGCCTCATTTTGCACAGTAGTACTTATTGTATGATCATGTAATGTCGGTCTTTAATGTCCCTTATTGTCCTACATGGTTGTCCACTGTGCGTTATATGATGCACCATGTGCCCAAGACAAACAATAAAGTTTATCTTATCTTGAACTTCTTCTCTCTTAACTCTGGAGGTTAATGTTGTCACCTTTTTTGTAGTGATGTAGAAGTGTCCTCAGTGCACTATGACATCACTGATGGGTGTGGTTACCAGTGCAACTCGTTGGTTAGTTTTAGTTTCTATTGATGTCTGTCTTGGAATGTTGGAATGTTCAAACATTGACTCGAATGAGTTTCTGGCGCCCTGATCTTCTGCTCTCTGGTTCTGTGTTTCAGGAAAGTGAAAGAGCTGAGCGGAACGTCTGGACCCGGGTCCTCCATGTTGTTAAGTAAAGGTACCATCTCATGAAATACATCTGAATTTTTAACACTGGCTTTGTCCAAATTTATGTCGTTGCTTTTCATGATCCCTGTGCCGCCGCAGTGAGAGACTCATGTGGCTGCTTCATTCACACATCGCTTGTGTTCTACAGATGACTCCTTGAGGACTGCCCCCTTCACAATGGCAGCTCAGTCCACCTCCTCAATGCCAGTCCTGATCCGCAGCAACACCACCAGCCTCCTGGACAGGGCCAGCACACTAGACCTAAGAGGCAGTGCTATGGACCACAAGACCAGCACCTTAGACCAGAGAGATCATAGAACCATTACACTGGACCACAGAACCAGTAACATGGACCACAGGAACAATGTGATGGACCAGAGAACCAGTACAATAGACCACAGAACCAGTACCTTGGACAAAAGAGATCATCGGACCAGTACCCTGGCCCAGAGAGACCATAGGACCAGTACCTTAGACCAACGCAGTAAAACAATGGACCGTGGCTGCGGGGTGAAGGACAGCCAGTCCAGAAAGCTGTCGATGTGAGTTTCTAGAATGTTCTGGTCTTATAACCCTGTAAGTTACTGATCCTGCATGGTATTTGCAGTGTTTACAGTTTGTAGTCCCTTATCCCAAGTCCAGGACTGGCCCCCAAACAAGGTTCTCTCTGAGCTTATTGAACCGCGAGGGTCTTCATGAATCAACATTGTCTGGTTGCTTTTCCACCACAGTATTTCAGAGAGGGGTTGGCAAACCCTCTGAATGGAAGTCATCCATTGTGAAATGAGGATCTGGATGAACAGGCTAAATTACAAAAAATGCAGCTTTTCTTTAACCTTGTTTATTCTTGTCTTAAAAGGACAAACCGCGATCTAACACCATTCTGTAGCCCAGACTTTACTCTGGTTTAAACCTGGTTCAGGCCTGTTTTGTCTCGGTTTTGGCTTCGGTTTAGTCTTGTTTTTACCCAGTTTCATCCATGGATTTTGATTGAATCTTTCAACCTGTTTTAACCTAAGCTTTCACTTTAGTTTATCTTGTTTGTACCTTAAGGCGGCTTGGCCCGGGTTTGAACCCATCTTAACCCAGTTTTTCCATGTAAGTGTTGGGATCTGACAGTTTGCTTTCGTTGTGCCGTGGTTTGACCCATTGATGTACATTTCTTTCGTTAAACCCGACTCTGGTCTTGATTTAGGCCTGTTACTCTTCAGCTCAAGTTTCTTATTTAAAACCTGGTTTAAAACCTGGTTTTTGCCTGTTTAAGCCCTTGCTCTGCCTTAGATTAACCCAGTTTTTAACCTGTTTTAGTGCTAAATTTGCATTGTTTGAGACGTCACCCTGCCTATTTTGTTCAAATGTAATTTAAGCATTAATCCAGAACTTGTCTCACTGGATAAACTGTGGATACAAACCTGCCACTGGGAACTATTCCAGGCTGCACTCTTCCACCCTCTCTGCTTTGTGCATGTGAATATTTCTTAAAGACGCCGTCGCTGCATCCTGAGATCATAACTGGGACTGTTTTACAAAATTACAAAGTCAAGCGTTTTACCTCTTTGCGCAGAATACTGACTCCTTTCTCCAGCACTTTCAAGGCGCTGTGGAGATCCGGCCTGCTGTGCTGGTCCAAAGTCTGATCTTCAGTTTTGAACATTAACGGTTTCAGTTTTGAGAAATGATTAATGTGCTTTCTCTTCTAATCTGCAGAAACAGGAAGTCAAACTCTTTCAGCGTACAGTCGGGACGAGACTGAGGAAGATGATGTCATTATACCTCCAACAGGCCCTGAGCCAATCAGCAGTCAGGGAGTGGTTTCCATTCAAGCAGCAGCTTCACGACTTTAAGGATGAATAATGCCTCAGAACATTACCCAGAATGCAACAGGACGTCATCTCTTCCTCACAGCCACTAACAGAAACAGTAGAGTCTGACTGCTGCCTTTATTTTCTGAACACTGTGTATTCTAATGATCTCATCCTGTCACCTGATTGGTTCAGTAAACTTCACACATAAAAACCGTTGCTGTGTTCTAATTGGTTAGTGGTTTTACCTGCTGACGTGTGATTGGTCGAATAAATGCTGTCACAGGACAGTTTTTTAATGTTCTCTGTGACTTCAGCTCTGGTTCTTATTTTAAGATGATCTGAGGTTTTGTAGTTTTCTCTGACAAGATGATTTTCTGTCCACTGGTTGGATGATGATGTCACTGTGATGTTTCGTGACATCATGTGTTGTGTTAAAGCACTGCAGTTTTACTGATTACATTATAGATTCACTGGAAAAAAACACATTTTAATGTTTAATATTTTACTGTGGGGGTATACTGACAGTGGTACATGCATGTTTTTAACAATACACATATTTAAATAGTTCCATACAGTAAGCAGTTGTTTTTAGTCATGAATTATACAGTACATAAGGTACGACAGTGGTTGTTATAACTAACACTTACTAGAGAAAGAAAGTCCAGCTGTGACTGACAAGAGGTCATTAGTGAATCATTAGTTTTTAACTGAATAATAACTGATGATAAATGTCATCCACAGTTCAGTCAACTCTGGTTAGTCTGGTTGTAACGTCTCCAGCAGCAGTGTGAAGGGTGACCTCTCAGTGTCAGGAAGCAAAGACATTTACCTCACTGCTAAACTTCTACCACGAGGCAGCAGGAACAGTAGTTCTGGTGCTTGTTCTTCATCTGTTAGTACAGGAAGTTATTTGGTATTTTTGATGATTTTTTATAGGTTGCTTTAATGTAGAGCCTCGTCAGCCCAAGAGACATCCTGCGGTAAAAGAAAAAGAATTCAAATTCTGGACAGATTATCATATTTAATATTCTGCCTTCATCCAGTAGAGGGCAGCCTTTGGTGCATTCAGAGGGCCGGCATTTGAAGATGGATGATGGATGATGGAGACATTTCTAAGTTTTGATTACTTGATGACTTTGTTTTTTTTTTGATGCCTTGGTCATAACTGAGAAGAAAAGCCACCATCTTCTGCTGCCAGGCATCATCACATGACCTCATATCACCAACAGAAGGCGACGTTAACCAACAAATATCTGCTGCTGAAGACGTCGCAGCATCATCAGAAGCTGAACAGTCAACTGTCCTTCATCAGGTCAAGTACCATCATGTTTATGTGAAAGAAAGACAGCGACGGGGACGAGACTCATGCATGGAGGAGGGAAGAAGATAAATACAGAGAGCGTGAACTCTTCAGGTTGAGGCAACAGTAATTCATGTGGGCGGGGCCTCGTTTCACTTCTTAGTCGGGTTGATGACTCGGCCCATGAACAGCACACTGTTGGTCGTCTGCTGGTAGATGATGAAGATGAAGGGTCTGTTGATAGTCAGTCGAGGAGGAGGAGTGGGAAACGCGTTTGCTCCGCCTCCTGTAGTGATGTCATCACTGCTCTCGTCAACAGACACGAGCGATTTCTGATAAACCTGAAGACATAAAAACAAACAGTTCAAGGTAAATTAATAATGAAAGTGAAAGTGTCCTTCAGATGGGAAAATGTTTCACACAGTGAAGAGAGAATCTCTGCATTCAGATCAGCAGCACCACATGAAGACGTTCATCGTCCCAACGACAGAGGACGGGACGCAACATCAGACCTGCCACGTTAATGCTGACCGACTCTTTATAAACTACATTCAAGACATGAGATAAACACGAGACAGGTGAGTGAAACCAGCTGAGCACAAGTGAAAACTGAAGTGAACAGAAGTTGTCTTGTGCTTTGTTCACTCGGAGGAGATCAGATGGGTCGGCCTTTTCTCTGACTTTCTTTTAGAAGCAGCAACGACACAAGTGCTGAATCTGCTTTAGATTAAAACTCCGTTCTCTCTCCTGTTCAAGACTGCGGCTCTTCCACAGGTTTCTATTTCCAAATTAAGACGAGTGAGCCAACATTTCCTCAAAACGCAGGAATGGTTGAAGTGCATCTAATGAAACTCATCCCTGGTTAGGAATCCAGGCTTGGTCCTCTGAGGCTGAACTATGTGCCTCTCTAAAACCAGTTTTTGTGAATTACATTACACAGAATCTTTCTTAAGTATTTATCAAACTACAGCACTTTTTCTATCAAACGTTTTTCTATCAACATTGTCATTCCATACAAACCAGAAGAGCCAGGAACGAACACTGTACATCGTCTCCACTGGTCCAGAGTTAAATTAGATCCTCAGTCGCTCAGTGCAAAATGTTCAGGTCACACATGAGAATTTTGAAGTTTGGGGGTTCTGGGGTCGTTCTATCTGTATCCACGGCAATATTATTTAAAGTAGACACCTTAAGATGTTTTTCTGAGCAGAGATCACACTGATCTTACAACAAGACCTTTCTGACTTGGGTTTAGGGACTCACCTGCGTCAGTTTGGGTCCTTTAGCTCCACCCATGCTGACGATGTCGGCGTTGTCCTGAAACACCTGAGTAACGTCGAGAGTCTGCAGGACGTCACGCAGAGAATACGAACACTCAAACAGGAAGCGAGGCAGCTGCACTTCCAGCTTCCTGTTTGCAAAATGAAACAGCAATAAATATTTTGACTCCTGGCAGGTTTATTCTGTGAGGGTCAGTCTACTCAAATTTATTTCATTTTTAAAAGCTGAAATGGAAACATTCCACAGAAAAAATGGTGAAAGGGAGAAAATTAGAAATAGAAAAATGTGAACTTTCTGTTTAAATGAGCAGCTGAACTTAAACTACATCTGGAATAAACACCTCATTAATTCTGTTCAATACAAAATAAAACTGAATAAATAAAAAAGGAGGGCAGAAAGGTTGAATAAGAGAAGCAAAAAGAATGAAGAAGAAGTGGAAGGGAAGAATAAAAAAAGAGTAAACAGGATGTCAGAGCAGAACGAAGAACAAAGGCAAGGAACAACACAAGGCTGTAAAAGAGAAGGAAGAGAAAAGTTGGAGGAGAAAGAGAAGGAGAAAAAGGTTAATAGGGTAAGATGAAGATTTAAGACAGGTAGAAGGAGCAATGAAGGAAGGAAGGAAGGAAGGAAGGAAGGAAGGAAGGAAGGAAGGAAGGAAGGAAGGAAGGGAGAAAAATCCTGCAAAGATGCAACAACAACAACAACAAGAGTACAGGTGAAAAGGAAAGACTGAAGGGAAGAAAGAAAGATGGATGTAAGCAAGGAGATGAGGAGGAAGCAAATGAAACATGGCAGAGGGAAAAGGTGTCTCACGTCTTCTTCAGCTGAGCGATCCAAGCACTGATCTTCTCTGCAGTCACTTCCTCTTCCACCGCTGTGATGTCCACACCTTCATCTGGCAGCAGAACCAACATGGCTGTTCCGTCTGCCATCGGCAGCTTCAACACGCCGACCTTCAGCGAGCGGTCATAAGCCAGGAAGTACTTATCAGCCCTGAACATCATGGGAACCATGACCACGTTGTACTTGTCTACATAGAAACGCTCGTCTTGAGTGAAGGACGAGTTGAAGGCCGGATTGAACTGTGCTGAAACAGAGACAGAAGAAACATTCTTAATCACATAAAACGACCTTATTTTCTTAGGAAATAATGTCATTTTTCTTGTCATGTTTGCAACAACAACCATTTTCATTTCTTAGTTTTAAGACCTTATTTTTAGAAATCTACCATTTATTGTATCCACACTGCAGGAACAGTGGACACCCCAGGTCTTAGGCTCCATGTGCACTGTTGCATCTTTGATTTAAGACTGAGTCTCAGATCTAAGAGTCCCCGTCTGCACTGGCAATTTAAGCTCTCTGGCAGCTCAGATCTTCGTCCAAACTGCTCACACATATCACATGATCATCTATATTTACTGTGCATGTGCAAGCTGGTGTGAACAGGAAGTACAGCAGATGCTAGCAGAGACAACAAAGTCAGCAACACCTGTAATTCGTTTTCCATGTCGAAATGTGTGTCTCTGACCGTCTGCACCGGCTCACTGCAGCAGAATCCTTAGAATAAAACTGGGCCCGTCGTCTTCAAACTGCTCCATCTTTTAGCAACTAAGACCCCAAATCAGTGGAGACACGAGGGTCAAACAGGGTGATCAGATCAGTGGAGACACGAGGGTCAAACAGGGTGGTGTTGCTGTGTCTCTGATTTGATACGTTGAGTTTGTACCCTTAAATCCTACCAAACCAAACCAGCACAGACAGAACACATGGAGTTGATTAACTGGATTTGGAATATAAAAAAGGAGGTCATCTGCATACAATTGCACCTTTTGTTCCTTCCTTTTTGCCTAAAAGTACACTTAATTTTAGACTTTGGATGATTGGCCTCTATACATTTCATTTGAATAAGCCTGCTGATTTGTTTAATTTCTTACATGAGACTTTTAGTGTAAGTTTCTTTGTTACGCTGGCTGAAGAGTAATAAATGATTTCTGTTTGGAACACGTAGTCATTGCTCTTTGGTTGTTGGAGCTGTAAGGGTTAGCTATTTAAGCTGCTATTTAAGCTAAAAGGGAAATATTTTCTCCCCTTTTTTTGGGAGTACTTTCATCTCAAAATTTTACAACTAATTTAGGCTTTTTCATCATAAATTATGACCTTTGGTAAAGATATTAAAACTTAATTCTAAAAAAAATGAAGGTGTTAGACAACCTTGCCCTGACTGATACTCCCACCCAGGTGATACATACTTTGGTAGAAGGCGACAGTGGCAAGCAGCAGCTGGGTCTGCGAGTCCACGCTGGTCACCAGGCTCTGGACCTGCCCTCCAGTCTGGTCTTGGGCCCAGCGGTTGATGGTGTCGGTGGCTTCCTGTGGTACTGTGTAGGCCAGACTCTTAGCGCTCCCCCCAAACTTTGTCTGAACCACGTCCAAGTATGATGGTGACATCTGGAAGTTCTGGGAGGGGAAGATGGCCACCCCCTGCTTCACATTCACAACTCCACTCTCCGGCAGGTTCTGAAACAGATCTGAGAGCGACAGAGAGGGGCCACAGTTTCAAACCAACACCGTGACAGTCAGAAGTTCTCCTCTATCTTCTCTCACCAACCTGGGAGGGTCTGAGGATCCAGCCCAGCCAGACTGAGTCCCTGCAGCAGCTGCTCCTGCGTTGGCCCACTGGTGGCGTTCAGGAGCGCTGCCAGAGCTTTGGACAGCGTGAACACGGACAGGAAGACGTTGTCGTCAGTTCTGCTGGAGACGGCTCTGTACAGCCTGGCAGCAAAGTCTGCGTTCCTATTGGTCAGGTCCCTCACAGAGGGGTCAACAGTCTCAGAAGACGCCAGACTCAGGAGAAGGATGCCGACCAATGAGAAAGAGCCGGCGAGAGTCATGGTCACAGCGCCCTCTGCTGGAGCAGACAGGGACAGGAACTAAGGTTACCTATCTGTTAGCTCTGTGACGCTAACTTGATCTGTCACATAAAAAGGTCTTTTTCAGGTTGGACAGGTGGTTCTAAGGTGGTTCTGAGGAGGTTCTGAGGAGGTTCTGTAGGTGGTTCTAAGGTGGTTCTGAGGTGGTTCTGAGGAGGTTCTGTAGGTGGTGCATCCGCTTGTCTAACATTTCTGAACTCTGATTGGCTGTCTGTTATTTTCAGCTGCTTTCACTCGATCGGTTGTCAATCGGATTCTTTTCAATGAGCGTTATCTCAGGAAATGTTCTGTCGAAGTGCAGATGTGTGAAGCTGCTGTGTTGAGTTCTTCGGGTCGTAGTGACCAAAAGACGTAAACTGTTTTTCTGACGACATAATTGATTCATTAGGTCATTACAGACAATTGTCACAAAATCTCAATAAAACAGCACGTTAAACTGATACATGTGGTTACAAAGATCACAACCTGACAAACTGATCAATAACATCATGGACATCAGACTTTAAATCCGCAGGGCAACGCCCTGACGTCACACCGGATCAATTCTGACCGTCTTTAGTCTTTAATTTTAAAATCAGGCTTTTAATTTGAAAGGGAAATTAGCTCTAACTCTGCTGCTGAGGACGTTATTGATGGGTATCGATAAGAGATGTCAGTTTACGGCCTCTGATGCTGTGAATCCTATTTCTGCCGTATTGATGATAAACATGATCGTGATGATGATGAAGATTTTTTAGTCCGCTGTTGTCAACATCAACGACTGAAAACAAACAAACAAACACACAAACAAACAAACAAACACACAAACAATAAACACTCGGTCCGACCTTCAGTTTTCGATCTTTGATCAGATGTCTCTCTTCTTTGAAGCTTCACGAGCTGCGCATCACCATCTGGCTCGCGCCCCGATCATCACAAGAAACAATGTTATCGCTTCCGGTAATTTATTTTCACAATAAAAGTCCTATCTCACGTAGCCAGAGATCAGAAATTGTGAAGCACCCGAAGTCAAGAAAGCTTATTTGTTTTAAATCAGAAATCTGGAAATAAAAAATATCAAATATTCAGAGGAAACGATTGAAAATACTCTCATTTGATCATCAATGAAAACTGGGCTGAAACAAATTTAAATCACTCAAAAAAATTAAGTCTAACAGTGTTTTGAGCACAAATTCTGATTTCATATTTATTCTTCTCAGACTTGAAGCCAGATGTTGAATCGGTTCTTTGAGGTTTCAGAAGCAGATTGTTTTTGATTTTCATCGAGAGTCTGAACATATTTAGCCGATTGTTCTCTCTGAAAGTTGGACTTTTTTTTTTTTTTTTGCTAGAATCGATCAGCAACATGTTGATATGATCAGTAAATATAAATATATATGCTTGTGTCAGAAGTTTCTTAAAGGCTGACAAACATAAATGAATCATTAGGAATTAAAACATGTAAATGTGCTTCCTCTAAGAAAATGTCTTGTTCTTAACGTTTTTTTGCACCAAGGTTTAAAAGAAACTCATACTAAGTTGTCTTCATTCACATCACAGGATGTTCAGTGATAAAACATAAAACTGTGCCGATCTTAACTGAGCACTCCGAACATTAAACAGAATCAGTGTCACCAAGATGTTCAGGGTTTCATGTTTCATACAGCTGCTTCAAACTGCTGCTGAATCCTCCAAACTTACTGTTAGGAAGGAAAATGCTTCGGCCTCTTTGGCCATTTCACTCGGAATCTCTACTGCAAAGAACCCAACACAGCCGCCTTCATTTCAAGCTTTTATTTTGAAAACCGCTGCTCTGAATCTCTACTGCGCTCAAACTGCGCAGGCGCACGGCCAGCAAACTGACGTCATGGTGCTGTTATCTGTAAAGGTCAGCAGGGGGCGCTGCTGCCTAGAGAAACTGAGCAGAGACACAAACAGACATGAAACATATTTTTGTTTTGACTGAAAAAAAGAAAAAACAGTTCAGTAAATTAAAAAAAACTAATCTGATCATTCAGAGTCGATCTGATCAATCAGAGTCGATCTGATCATTCAGAGTTCAGATTCTTGAAGAACGTTGATGAGGACGGCGAGATGCTGACAGCTTCAGAAAAGATCAGTGAGCTCAAACACTTTTCCTGGTCTGAAGCCTCAGATTAACGAACCGACAGAAGAAGTGAAACCGGAGGACGTTTTCTCGATCGTCATTGATCACAAACTGATCAGCCAGCAGACACACTGACAGCTGATGACATCTCAAATCTAATTGGCTGAACTTCACACACGATGCGACAGGTCGAGTTTGTTCACCTGCAGGCGAAAAAAAACTTGGTAGGAAAAGTGAAAATGTCCCGTGAGGAGCTGCGACGAGGCAGAGCGCCGAACCGTCCGAACTGTCCGAACCGTCCGAACCGTCCGAACTGTCCGAACCGTCCGAACTGTCCGAACTGTCCGAACCGTCCGAACTGTCCGAACCGTCCGAACTGTCCGAACACAACGTTCAGAGTGACGTCGTTTGATTGGAAGAGAAACTTTGAGTCTTTTCGGTTCGTGTTTATTCAAACGCGTTCAGACCGTCGGACTCAGAGACCCCTCGGACCCCCTCCCTCCAGACCGCAGCGTCTCGTCCATCTCGGGCCAGATGAGGAGCAAACACCACCTCCAGCCTGCGGAGGGCGCTGTGCTGGTCTCCACGGGCAACCGTCACCTGAAGACGCCGCATCATCAGCCGAACCATCACCTGATTGGCCCAAGCCAGCCCGAGAGCCGGCGACACGCTGGAGGACGGCGGCCTGAGGAAGGACAAGGCGGGAAACACGTCATCAAGTTTGTTTCTGACACGAGTTTCTCCTTTCTGACACGAAATACAACGAGTTTCTCCTTTCTGACGTAAAATACAACGAGTTTCTCCTTTCTGACGTGAAATAAAACGAGTTTCTCCTTTCTGACGTAAAATACAACGAGTTTCTCCTTTCTGACACGAAATACAACGAGTTTCTCCTTTCTGACGTAAAATACAACGAGTTTCTCCTTTCT
>JAPZDV010000010.1:22292249-22310679 GCA_029814665.1 Acanthurus lineatus | reverse complement strand
CCCACTTTTACAAACTTTTTTTTACCGAAGCTGCTGGGCCCCCCCCCCCCCCCCCCCACTGTTACACACAGTCTTAGGTTTAATTCACAGTGAGTTGGAGTTTTAGCTTCCGTGTGTTTCCGGTCTGACCTCCCCTTCTTGGTCCTCCAGGCTGTGTTGACCTCTGACCTCTACCATGAGCTCCAGGGTGTGCAGGACCTGTGGGGGGTCAGATATCGATGTGGACCAGGCCCGCGGCAGCGCAGTGTGTACCAGCTGTGGTTCGGTTCTGGAGGACAACATCATCGTCTCAGAGGTTCAGTTTGTGGAGGGAAGTGGAGGAGTTTCGTCTGCTGTGGGACAGTTTGTCTCTTCTGACGGTGAGTTTACTCGTGTGACGTTTGCTGAACTCAGTTTAAAGTTAGAAAACATGAAGCCGAGGTCTGTTAAGAATCTGTACATGACTGATATAAAAAAAACTTATAATACTCATTTCTGAATGTGGTTTGGCACAGGGCTCCCTCTTTAGATGGCCAGTAATAATTAATGATTAACAAAGTTTTATTAAGTCTCTACTGTTGACTATTTGACTTTTAGCACAAGATAGAAATAACGTGAAACCCGAAATCCAAACAAGATCCAGCCTTTTTAACTCTGTACGTGGCACAAAATATCATGACGAGTCTGTTCTTTGTCAGAACGCAGTCCAGCATTTCATTAAAATAAATTAATCTACTTTTCTTACCAATATTACAGTTAAAATGAGCTGTAGTCTGGAATTTTTTTCTCCACGTCAGTGGCTCATCTGTGTGGTTTATCAGATCTTATTTTTAATCCAGTGCACAGGACAGCATCTTAACCTCATCGTAGCAGTGTTATTACTTAGTTATGATTCGGCTGTGAGATGTTTGTTCTTTTGGTTTCCACCTGAGCAGGAACACAGAATCAGACCCAAACAGCTGCATGTCACCACACTGAACGTTTATTCGAGTCAGATTCTGAACACAGGTTGATTCTCAAAGTTGCTGTTCTTCATCAGCTGAATTGTTGATCCTCTCAGAAACAGCGCCACCTGGCTGTGAACTGATGCAGCTTTACAGGTGCACAGAGTCTCAAACTAATGCAAGAGTCTACAAGTTAACTGTTCAAAAACTGAGTTTAAGAGATTTTATGAAATACAATGTTGATCGTGTGTTTGGCAGCATCTTTTAACTACACAACTCCAGCTGAAGCAGACTGAATGTGACGCGTCTGCAGTCTGATTACGTCACAGCATCCAGGTGAGTGAGACTGTTTGTACAGTCTGAGAAACAGGTGGGCCTTTAACTGATGAAACAAACAGGAGGTCATGGAGTATGAGGCTTTAACTTATCACTACCTCTCATGATGCCTTGGTGAACACTGGCTCCAAACGGACCGCCACAGTCTGCTGTGGTATCGATGTGAAGGTCTGAACTTGTACTGCTGGGACCTTTAGGACCTGTGTGGGAACCAGTAAATCCAGCTCCCCCTGCAGTGGGATAGGAGTCCTTGTTGCTGTTAAAGCTGTTCAGCTGATAGTCTCTGATGTGGCCAGAAGTGTTTGGGATGCTCTGTGGCGGCTGGGGGTACGAGGTCCTGCTGGTTCCTCCTCCGGTGTCAGTCCGAGTGGTGGGGTTCTGAGGTTTGGGCCCATAATGAGTTTGGTATCTTCCTGACAGACCAGGTATAAGTCTGACTCTGATGTGAGACTCTGAGAGTGGGAACGAGCAGAAACCAGAAAAAACAAACATTTATTTTTGACATTGACCAGGATCTTTGTTTTTAAGCCAGTGTATCTTGTTGCATATCAGACCGCCCTGAAGGAAAGTAAGTGTGTGAAGTTCAGCTAGTAAACATCCCAGATTTAATGCTGGAACTGTAACAGCAGCAAAGGTGAGAAAGAAAACAATGCCAGGCCATTTCTGTAAGAGTCAGAGTGATCGCATGTGATTGCATATTCTGAGTCCTACCTGTCGGTTTAAGGACTTTTCTCTGGCTTGAAGCAGACTCTTGTCTTTCCCCGTTTCCTCTCCCAGCCGCTGGTTGAACAAGTTTCTGCTCGTGTATTTGCTGGTTTTGGGAAAGATTGGTGAGGTGGATCACTGCAGTTTGGTCTGATTTGACTCTGACGGGACCAGTGGCATACTGGGATGGATTGGAGACTTGTGTGTTTATTTGTTGGACATAAAGTTTCTGGTTGAGATGTCCATGAGGAACAAATTGGCTTAGCGGTTTAACTCGAATGTTCTGCACCCTTGACTGAACTGTCTCGATGTTCCTCCTCTCAACAGACCCTGTTTTTTCCAGGTTTTGGTCGGCTTGGCCGGCTTCAGTAGATGTTGGTCCTGTGCTGAGAGACCCCTGTGTGTCTACAGACAAGTCTGTGACAGTGTTTTGTGATGGGAAGTGTCCAGCTTTAGCAGGGATGTATGAGTTGTCTCCACCCAGCAGGGTTAGTCCACTGCTGCCAGTGCTGTCGGCACTGTACTGAGCTGGTGGTTGAAGGACTGGGTTAAGCTGAGCTGTTTGAAAAACCTCATACTGACTTTGAGGCTGGCGTCCCTGTATCTCTGCAGTTTTTGCCATGTCCATCCCGCTGCCTGTGGACCCATAAAGGTTCAAATCCAAACCGGCCTCATGTTGCTGGGTCAGTTCTTGCAGGCCTGTAAAAAGGTCGACTTGAGGACTCTTCAGGTCTTGATTAGGATCAATGATAACATTTTGGCTGAAAGTGAGCTGGTCCTGTGAAGTGCCAGAGTGCCAAATACCAGCACCCAGACTGTTCAGACCCTGAAGGGTTGCAGTCTGAGAGGAGCTGCCCGAGTCACTTTGCACCTGTTTAACAACTGGAGATTCAGGAATCTTGCTGGAAGAACTAAAGAGCAAAGCTGGGTTGCCATTAGTCAGTCCTGGATTTGTATCTCTCATTTCTGGAAAGTTTAAGCTCTGTTTGTTAACATTTGAAAGCTGTGCATAGTTGTCTGGTATTTGGTCATATCTGGGAGGAAAGTTGGGGAAATATTTGCTATTCTGAGAGCTGAATACATGTTGATCTGGTGTTTGGGACATGAGGGGACCAGGATTTGATGCAAAAGGATACAAAAGGATTTTGTGGGTGCCAATTGTTGCCAGTTGACCGGGTCCTGGTTTTGGCTGAGGCCTGTCGCCTGACTGAGGCAGGACTTCTGCTGCTGGGGCTTGGTACACCTGGTCAGCCTGGGGGTTGAGAGGATTTCCAGGTACCTTGTGCAAGCAGTCTTGGTCAGAGAGTTCATTTGCATTATCTGCTAGAAAATAAAGGATTTTAAAACTCTTTCATTCAACCCAAACTGAATTTCCTGATAATTCAGTGCAGTTAACTTCTCTGCAACCTTGAATGCTCTTGAAGACTTTGACTGAGCCAAATCCAGGAGTTCCCGTTCTGAGGATCCTGTCCAGAGATAGTCTGTTGACTCCATTAAGTGGATAGAAGCACCTCACTGTTAACCTGTTCAAAAACCAGAGACATTTTGTCATCAACAGTCTCTATATTTGAATAGAAAATTGAAAGTTTTACTAAGTGCTGTTTGCAGACTCAGTCCTCTATCGGAGAATAAGGAACTCCAGGTTATGAAGTTTTTGCTCAGGTGTTTTTCCTTACTTGAACTGAGATTCTCTGGAGATCAAGTTTGGTCCATCTGTCATCATCAGTCTGTCATGGATGATCTCGTTCTCATAAACCATGTATGAGTCTCCAACCTGTTAATTGCCCACAGTTACAGAACTTTACCATGTGTTTACATTTACACAACTTTTTGTTGGCTTGATTCTCGATTTGTACCTTGGCTCTGGTCCCACAGGAGTCCAGTTTGAACTCAAACAGGACTCTGTATCCATCTGTCTGTTTGGGTCCACAGGTGGGGTCCAGCAGAGTGGTTCTCTCGGGCTGCACTGTAGGCCAGGTGGAGGTCGGAGTCGTCACCACGGTCATAGTCCCGTCTGCAGAACAGACTGACACCACAGAAGGGCAACATTAGAGTGGTTCCCTTTCTAGAAAACAACAACTCAGGGTCAACGTGAGGGCTCTAGAGGGCAGTTCAGGTTACCGATCATGTCCTGGGTTCTGAAGAGGCAGCGTTTAGAGGTAGAGGTCTGAATCTCCAGAGTTTTAGAGTCTCTCAGAAGAAGTTTAAATGTTCCATAAAAGTTTGACAGGTTGATGTCCTGGGGGAAAAAAAGAGGTTATCTTTTTAATGGAGTATTGATTGAAGGCAAATATTTTTGCTGGTGGTTAGCTTGGTATGTATTCTGTATATTTTGTTAATGATGTTTAGTCTATAAAATGTCTGATATAAGTGAAAGACTGCACAGCAGCTTTTTACTTCAGGTTCACGTTAACTCGATTAGCACAAAGATTAACTCCCAGGTTTTGTTGCCGCACTCAATGGTGCCTTGATGTCCTCCAATGCTTCCCTTAGCTCTCTGTAAACTTGAAACTTCATTAAAGTTCAACTTTAACTCAAATTTTATTTATATCGCACCAAATCATGAGTTGTCTCAAGGCACTTCACATATAGAGCAGGTCTAGACCACTCTGAAATTCAGTGTATGAAGACCCAACAATTGGGACCAATTTACACATGAGCAAGCACTTTGCAACAGTGGCAGAAAACCTTCCTTTAAACAGGCGGAGACCTCGGTACAGATCCGGGATCAGAGGTGGGCGGAGCTCTGACAGGACCGGCTACGTTAAGGAGAAAAAGAGTGAGAGAGTGAAGAGAGAGTTAGGGTAAGAAGTAGTCTTACTTCATAGCTGTATCCAACGGAGAACACGGGGACTTCCAGAGTGGTTCTCTGGGAGTCATTGTGGAGGCGGTACCCTCTTTTGGCCACCAGCTGTGATGTCAGGGGTTCGTGGTCGACACCCACCTCCCACAGACTTTCAGTTTGAGGCAGTCTGACGATGCTGAAGGTGATTCCTCTGTCTGAACACTGAGCTGTGATCTCTGGAGGGACTTCAGAGGGGAAAGTGCATTTTCAAACGAGGCTTTATTGGTGGTTTAAAGCAGATGTGGTTGCTGAAGGCCAGTGAAAGGTAGCACATGGTCTTTAAAACTAGTGAAACAAAAAGGATAAATGTACTTACATGCATTTGATACTTGTGCTGTGATCAATGTGTGGTGGTAGTAGGAGTCTCTCTGGGTCGTGATGGTTAAAGTAAAGTTTACATCTATGGAGTACTGCACCACACCCTGACCCCGGTACTAACGGAAAAAACACAAGTGCCGGAGAGGACTTCATTAAACAGTGATATTCCAAAGGGTTTTTTTTTTATGACACTGGCATCTTCCCTGGAAAACTGTCACTTGAAAGGACTAAAGTAAGGAATAATGTGACAGAGTCCACAGGATTGATCCTAGTGAGGTTGATAAACGAGGTAATTCAGGATATAAATTAAAAGTTATCATAAATCAATATGAAGTTTACTTACCAATGAAATATGGTGTAATTGCTTCAAACTAGAACATACCACTTTTGACATTATTGTAAATATCCGTCCTGATTGGCTCAAATTCATTTTACAGTGCTGGTTTTAGTGCAGCTAACGGAAAACACATTGGAAATTAATAAATCTGTTAGTATTTATCACAGATAATGTTTGTTCAATGAAAGTCATTCCACCTTGATTTGTCCTAAAGCTAAAGTGATTCACTGTGGGACAGAATGGGACCTAAATGCAGTTTAAGTATGAAGTTTAAATCTGATGCAATAAGTTAAAAGTTTAAGAGCTTAAGAATGATCAGCTTACATGTTAGAAATAAACTTGAGACACTGAGCGTGCAAATATGTTTTTATGTACAAATGTACACAATTAAGGGTTTGTCCTCAATGATTCCTCTTTTCAATGATTTTATAAAAAATGCTGTTTGAGTTTTTGTTTTTCTCTTAATATTCATCATAGATGGAAGTAGGTGGCACAAAATTGGCCCATTTTTTTGGAGTGATGGAGTCATGTGACGCACCAAATGCATCTTTTATGTGAGCCCACACATGGCCTGAACCCCCGACCAGTTCTCTCTGATTGGGGTTTTAGGGTTAGTTGAGCAAGTTCACACCAAGAGAGCCAGCTATGCTAAACATGCTTCATATTATACCCACCAGACGTCAGTTACATCACAACAATGATCGCTACCATGAACACAACAGCGGTCACTATCACTGGCAATATAGGACAAAAATAAGGCCTAACTGGGGCAAATATTTAGTCAAACCCAGGACAAACTACATCAAGTGGGGCAAATTAAGCTACATCTAGGCTAAAACACACAATTCAGGTCTTTCAAGTTAAAAATGAGGCATTTGCAGGCCAGACACTGGCTAAAATTAGACCACAGTTAGCCAAAACCAAGGCCGAGGTAGGTTAACTCGGCTGACAAAACAGCCTTACCTCATCAGGCCAAATAGTTCATGCTAATCCTAAACTGAAGCACAGCTAACACTGCTTACCTGAACCTTGCTTTTGTTTCCACTGTTCTGGAGGTGAGTCCCTAAAACTACATTTTGATGTCATGTAACAGCATATACTAGTAAAATTACCGCCATGAAAGCAATCCAAACAGAGGACATACAGTCCCTGAGCCCTCACCATCCGATGGACAACGGCGTTCTCAAAGGGCAGCTGGAGCTCGTAGGCTCGGCTGCCGTTGAGGTGAACAACAGGACTGATGCTGTAGCCCCTTTCAGTGCCCTCAGAAGTCAGCAGGTGCTTCCCGTTGATCCAGACTTCCTCTAATAGCACATCAGCAGGAATGTTTCCTAGGTAGATGCTGAACATCTGCTCATTATCATTGGTCTCTATATGAAAAAACAGAAGTTAGGAAAAAAGATTTCTGGACAATCGGACGCAACAAAAAAAAATAAATTAAAAACAGCAGACATCTTGAATGAAGCACTACATGTCCATCTTTAGCTCCCAAAGTAATTCTTTCACAGTTTTCAATCAATGGTCTAAAATCCCCCAAAGTTTTACTAGTGATGGTATCAACTAGAAAAGTTTATACTGGATAAACTTGAAGAGAGACTTATGGGCATTTTTTCCTTAAAATATGACAATTATTAAAACAGATACTGACTGATAATCAACTGCTCAACCAATTGTTTGCTCAGAAAGAAAGCAAACAGGTGCTCTGACATCTTTTGCACTTTATGGATATGGTCCTTTGTTGTGGTTGCCTCATAATGAAATGCACAAGTTGACAATGAACTTTTAACATGAAGAAACAAAGCTTGACATATTGTGTAACAGCGTCTGAAAACCTCCTCTGACAATGTAAACACACTGACATTATACCTGAAATGAGCAGATGTTGGTGTGAAAGCAGGCAGGGTTTTAACTTCTCAGCTCCCTTTTTTATTTACACAACTATTTCAAGTAAACAACAGAAGTCAACACTGAAAGTTTCAGTCAGATTCTGTCTGAACATGAGAGTAGGGAACATCCTTAAAGCCTGTGCAGAAGCTGTAAACATGAACTTGGAGACTTACGGTTGACACTGAAGGGTGGACGACAGAGCAGCGGCGTCTCGAGCACTCTGATCATTCGGTGTCTTGTGTCAATGCTGCTGCCGTCTTCATACAACAAAGAGAAGACATGTTCGTAGAGCAGGGAGATTGCATATGTTTCCTTGTACATATTGTTCACCACCAGACTCTGCAAAGGTAAAAGAGACTGACAGATGTCACATGTAGCATGGCATCAGTCCCTGTTTTGCAAATAGTTATTAAAATACAATCTGTGATTGCGAAAACCTTATTCCTGTCTGATGATTGGACCAAACTAGTCTCACACGCCCAGCCCTCTCTCAATGCCTATCATTTTGTGTGATGTACACTAGTGCCGTTGCAGTATAGCGTCATACAGAGAGGAGAATGAAATTATTCCCCAATGCATGTTAGACCCATAATCTACTGCCAGTGAGTCTGACTAGGAAAAGACCTGCTGTACCTTCCTGTAGCCACCCTTTGCCCCAAAAGGGATTCCAATCTGGATCAGAGCTCCATGTTGGACCAGACTGTATCCTCTGGCAGCAGTGGGTTCCTCCAGCAGAACCCCGTCCACCCCTAATCTGAGGCTTTGACTTTCAAACCCTGCTCCCTCCCCAGTCAGTGGGGTTATGACCTGGGGTATTTGCCAGAGCAGCCAGGCACCGTCAAAAGAACCAGAATCTGAGGAGGGATAGAAATAATCACCATCAGCATTGTTTACCAGCCACACAAATCAATTTCTTATGCAGGTGTTTCTGTCGGAGAACTTACCGACTGTGCAGGCAATCGACATATCGATCATCACCACCATAAGCTTCTGCTTATAGAATAGAGAAGCCCGGACAACCTCCATGAGGACTCCGTCAACCTGATAAGTGCAAGATTCAATGAAAAGATCCTTAGTATTTAATCACCTTATATACAAGTCACATATTGTCTATAATGTTCGAAGTCTCTTAAAAGTCCTGGCCTGCTTCATTACACAGTTGCTAACAGCAGGATGAATCTAAATGTCGAGCTTTATCTGCTCCAGCAGACCTGCAGCCTGAAGGAAGGCACAGAAGTGCAGAAAGCTGTCCAAATATGCAAAAACCAAGTCCATAAGGGCCTTTGTGGACACACTGAACTTGAGTGGAGTGTTAAGTCTAATAAATGAGTCTGCTAGAGCTTCAGTTGAATCAGATCGCAGCTCATTTATAAACACTTTAGAATCAATTAAGGAATCTGCTGTTTCGCCTGTCTGCAGATCGGTTCTACCCAGATTAGTTGGGCCTTCACTGGTTGTATTTTAGACCTTTGATGAGAAGTCATCATTCAGCTTTGTTATTGTATAAAAATATAAAATTTGAATGTTATAATCTGTTAATTTAATTAAGATGGGCAAGCTTTGGTGTTATTGTCCTAGAATATAAAAATCCTCACTTTGAGTTCTGTTCAGAACCATTTGAAAGGAGTTAAATGGTTAAAATCAACTATGGAGAAACAACAGGGGTCTAATGACTGGGCTCAGAATACTTTCTCTCCTCTTCCCATCACTCTCAGACTTGACATGATCACAGTGAAAATGTTACATATGTTCAAAGTCCATGAAGTTTGAGTCTGCAAGTCCTGGTGGGCATTTGAATTCCGCCATAGAAAGTTCAAGAGGGCATAAAGAAGGCAGTAAAACAGTTTCCTGAACATGTAGAGGTTTCATTGACCTGAAAATGTCAACTTGTTTTTTTTTGCTATACTGCGTCCATGAAATGGTCTGACTCTGGTCACTCAGTTGGCTCTTGTCTGCCTGGCCACCCACCATTGTTAGCTCAGTGTGCGGCCGTTTGTACTGAGATCGAAGCACCACCCTCTGGGTGGTGGTGGTGAGGCTGTAGCCCTGCCTCTGAGCTTCTCTGATGGACATCGTGGAAACCTGCCCATCACTCTGCAGGATCATCAGCTGCCAGACAGAAGTCGCCTTCCTCTGAGCCTGAACACCACAAACCAACACACAAAATTTGGAAAACAAAGTACTTGCAAGATAACTTCCCTCTTTTGTTCAGTTCATCGGGAAAAAACATGTTTCTAATTGGATTGAGCTTTCGTGAATAATTTTAATAGATGCAAAAGCTTTGACTCGTCTGAAACACTCAAGACAGGCTGAAGGATGCAGACAAAGTTCTTTGTCAACATGGTTACAGCCGAGAGGATATGAAGCTGCATTCATCGAGAAGCCTGACCGTCACCTCACCCCTCAGACACTCCAGAGATTAGCAATTTAATAAAAACAGACTGATTTTACAAGATCTGCAACTGTTGAGGAAATTAATTTTACTTACCATAGCAGGAGGAAGCCTGGTTTTACCACCACTGGTTTTCAAATGTTCAAAATGCAATGCCAGATTGTGAGCACATTCCTTGATATTGGGTGATATGACCAAGTGTGTTTAGAAGGAGCCAAATTACCAAGCTTCACTTTTGATAACAGTTTGTATTTTACTGTGAAAACATTTCCACACAGGACTGAAAGTACCCGGGTGCTCCTGCCCTCAGAGAAAAGAAGTGTCTGTTGGTGTTATTTTACCTGAGAGAAGGCGGCCTGCCACATCGGCCCACTGTTTCCCAACTGGCCTCCACATGAAGACTCTCTGTTCACATTCACCTGTTGGACATTATGAGCCCAACAATAAAATGAAATCCGTACGTAGCTTTCAGGCAGTGCAGACACATTTAGTGTAAAACCCAATGAGACACTCTCGAAGCAGGTTTTCTGACCTCCATGTAGTCTTCCTCACAAACGACCTCCCTGTGAGTCAAGATTAGACCAGAGCAGACTGCAGAAACAGGCCGACTGATCCATCTGCCTCCAGCATCGCTCAGCATCAAGTTAAACCTGAAGGTGAACACCTCGTCGTTCTGTGAAAAACAACACAATCACAAAGAGACAGCTGCTGTCAGTCTGGACTCCGGTCTGGACCACAGATAAACGAGTGGAGCCACCTGGTTGTGAGTGAAGCAGGAGTAGTACGATGCTCTGAAAGTGGTGAAGCCATCCATCTTTAAGGTACTGATGGTGTAACCACAACGTGAGGCGATCTGCTCGCTGATAAAGTGAACACCATCTCCATCTGTGCCAGGATGGACAGAGTGAGCACAGGCATTTCAGGACAGATGTTCAGGTGTTCTTCAGACTGAGGTTATTAGGATTGAGGAGGTGTTCTGTTTGTTGAACATACTGAACTGACCTACAGCCTCAAAGCGAGGCGTTTGTCTTGAGGCCACATGGATCCACAGATATCGATCCCGACACTCAGACTGAACAGCAGTCTCTGCAAAACCTGGGAAAAACTGAACATCTGAAATATGTTGACTACAAGTAATTAGTGTTAGGAATAAACAGAATGTTGAGGATTTTTTAACAGGTTCACGGTCACCAAGATATACAGAGTTCAACCTGCAGGTTCTGTGCTTGTGGAGAAAACACAAGCTCAATGAAGAGCCAAGCTTTTGAAAACAGATTGAAAACCTCACATTCAACACTAAAATGACCAAAAAAAGACCTTTTTTAATCCACCAGTAGAGCCAGCCTACCTTCCAGTTGACCTTCAGTTGTTGCTTTTTCTGTTAACTCGTAGCAGATGAGGACGAGTCTAGAAAATATATCAGCAAGCTCAAGTTTTTCACCTGTCCAGATGAGCTTTTGCTTGGTCTGTACGGCTGAGAATACTTGTACTCACCCTATGATGAAAACAGCAGCTTTCATGCTGAAACTACAGAAGCTCTTCCTCTGTCTGTCTGTCTGTCTGTCTGTCTGTCTGTGTGGAGGGAAAGCTTCCTCTTTGCAACCAGGTGAGATAATCACCTGTGACAGAGGAGCCAGTCAAAGCTGAGGCTGATTGAGTCTGATTACAGCTTCAGGTTCTCAGCAGGTGCACGCTGCTTACTGAAGCATGAAATGTGTATAAAAAATAGTTTATCTGTGATTTGCATGTAAAAAAACAGCGGCTGAATCCAGAAGTCCGGACCTTTCGGCTCTCGCAGGCGTGTGAAATGTGTAGCCACGTTCTGGGAAGTCTGCAGACGGGCAGCTCAAACCCCCGAACATCCACAAGACCCCTCAAGGAGTCTTTCTGCAGACTTCCCAAGCTCACTTGCAGAGCCCACCAGATGCCACTGATACAAATACCCAGAATTCATTGCATTATGTGAAAGATGTGTGAAAGAACAAAAAGTAAAAAAATATGAGTATGAAAAAATTCTTCATTGAAATGTTGATGCAATTACATGGAGGGGAAACAATATTCAGGTACACTGTGACAGAAATGTGCAAAAGTTTGTTTGTAAGAGGCTCAAAGAGCCTCAGCATCCATCTGGATTCAGTCATAGTGCAGAGTGATGCTGACTGTCTGCCTGTCTGTCTGTCTGACTGTCTGTCTGCCTGTCTGCCTGTCTGACTGTCTGCCTGTCTGCCTGTCTCTCTGTCTCTCTGCCTGTCTGTCTGTCTGTCTGTCTGTAGGTCCTGGAAAAGCTCCTCTTCTTGGTTCTGGTTTTCACACGAGTGTTGGGAAAGAGTCCAGAGCTCAGACTCTGCAAAGTGGTGAGTAGCTTCATCAGCATCAACACTGATGCACCTCCAGTTTCTCCTCCATGACACTGAAGCTGAGCGACACCTTCTTTACCATGATGTCAGATCTACACCACACTGACCCCAGATCAGAATCAAGAGATTACATCATCTCAGCTACCTGCTGCTGTTTGATCATCAGCTGATTGATCATCAGATAGTTGAACTCTGTGCAACAGCGACAGATTTCCTGAAATTTCCTGAAGGTCACTTTTAAATGCCAGCAGAAATTAGAAGACACGGTGAGGAACCTCTTGTGTTGCTTGTTGTCTGTTTCCAAACCTCAGAATCAGACAACAAGCAATCAGATTCCCTCCTGGGGATCACCTGGAGGAGATCTGACAGCTCGTTCAGTCACAGCATCCTTCAGTCTGTGCAGGAACGAGAGAATCAAAACGACAAGAAGGAATCCAACACACATCAGTGTGTGTGCAGTTCCTAGTTACTTTAGTTACAACAGAGTAGTTTATTAAGATGTTGTTCATGCAAGCTGTGATTTCTACCACTTAGGTTAAACTTTTAATTTGCATAATAAATAAATAAAAAAGATCTACTGAATGAGCTGTGTGTCTCCAGGAAAGCGTCAGATCCAGCAGCTGGGCAGTCAGCTCCAGCTGAACCAGCACTGTTTGGACACGGCCTTCAACTTCTTCAAGATGGTCGTCAGTAAACATCTCACACGAGGACGCAAGACAGAGCACGTCATCGCCGCATGCCTGTACCTGGTGTGTCGCACAGAAGGGACGCCACGTATCCTTCAGCCGGCTTCACACACTCTGGCGTGCTGCGTCTGTAGTTTTGTCTCTCGTTAGTTTGGGCAGCGTTGTGACCTTTGACCCCAGTGAGTACTGCCGGTTTCCTGAACTGTGTTTCAGACATGCTGCTGGACCTGAGCGACCTGCTGCAGGTAAGATTGACCTCAGACCAGCCGACGCCCGCTCTGAACGGACTCTCAGTAGACTCTGTGCAGGTGTAACTGTAACTTTCATGTGTTCAGGTGAATGTTTACATCCTGGGAAAAACGTTCCTGCTGCTGGCTCGAGAGCTCTGCATCAACGCGCCGGCCATTGGTGAGAACTTCTGTTCCCTTTTTTAACTGTAAAGCTGAGCTCTGTTTTACCTGTTAAACACCACAGGACTTTCACATCGAGTCTGGAACAGAGTGAATACATCACACACTAAAGCACGCAGGCAGGCGACGCTTCGCCAAACACATTTCCTGCTCTGTCATCCTCAAGGTCGTCATGCTTTTAGGGCTCAAGCAGTAAAATCCTGCTCTTTGTTGACACCTAGTGGCCATGGAAGGAACCTACAGCATCAAACATTTCCACCACAAACTCCTGAAGTTTACCCCAAGAAAACAGCAACTCATCATTTGAAACCTTTTAATTTAAACAGTCATTTAAACATTGATGATCAGTGCTCATTTTATTTGACAAGCACAAACAAACCAATCAGCTGGTATTTTACTACAGCAGCCAATCAGCTTCGAGTTCAGTTGACCTGTCAGAATCAGAGCTTCTGCGTCTGTAGTGCATTGCTAACTCGGACATGCTCTCTGACTGACGCTTTCTGGTTTAGCAGTAGAAGACCAGTTCAGGGATCTGCCCCCCCTGCACGCCGGTCCCGTTGGTACTGTCCGATGAACACTGAAACTGAAAGGTCACTTTTCCACACTGCACCTCCGTCATTCCCTCCTGACCAAAGTAACTCAGCTCGTTTCCGTCCAGGATGGCGGTGACCGTGTAGAAGGTGTCCTGTTCCACCTGGACTGGGTGTTCAAACCACACAGGGAAGGTGCTGCTCGACCCGTCTGATAGGAAGCTGGTGAGGTTCTGGGCCAGACTGGTTCCCTGCCTCTTCAGTTCAATCTTAACGCTGTACTCAGCCTTCCCGCTGCTTGACCCATACAAACCTAGTCCAGCCACGAAGATCCGCCTGTCCACTGCAAACTGGATGCTGTCACAGCGCCCCCTGTAGCGCCACTGGTTGCTGCGGTAGGCTGAGGATTGGAAGCGGTGGCACCTGTGCAGTGTCAGGCCGGTGCGCTTCACCAGAGGAAAGGCCAGTCTGGGTTTGATGGAGGCAGTGAACCACAGGAAGACATCGTGAGTCTCTTTTAGCGTCAGGACGTTAGACTGTGCCACGCTGTCCGCAAACTCCTGCAGCGTCATGGACGGGATCCGGACCAGGTACAGAGCTTTACCTAGAACGGCCCGCTGGTTCCTGGGGTTGGCGACCAGGCCCTGGCGTCGACACTCAGCGGCGGCCCAGTTCAGCACGGCCTGGAAGATAGCCACCTCCCGGATGTTGAGCGATTCTCTCTGCAGAATGATCTCCAGCGTGGGCAGGTCGATCTCGCAGAAGCCGTCAGATCGCAGAGCCAGTTCAGCCTGGGCGTCGATCACCTCCCAGCAGCGCTGCGTCAGCTCAGGCTCCTCGAACAGCCGGCTTTGGGACAGCAGGACGCAGGCGTTCTTCGCCTCCAGACTCGTCTCCAGGAAAGTGACGCAGGCTTTTGCCAGAGCAGGAACTATGTATTTCTTAGCAGCATAGAGCGTGGCGAGCACAGTGTCAGCCTCCAGCTCGATCTCATCACTGTACATGTACCTGAGAAAGAGCACACGGCAGCTTTAGGACACGTCGTAGACCTGAGACACAACACAGACAGACGTGCTTTACACATGGACGGCCGCTCTGCTGGGCACGTTTGAGTTGGACTGAAATCAAAGAAGCTAAACTGTGAGATTAAAATCTGGTGGTCAAACCTTCGCCAATATTGAGCCCTTCAGCCCTCGAGTTCTTTAAAGAACCACTGTTATTGTTCTGTGGAGCGGACCACTAAGACCGCCCCCGAGAGCCCCGGCTGTGCTTTGACCAGCAGAGGGCAGCAGAGCTCAGGTGCTAAAGTGGGCTGAGTTAAGTGTAAGGTCACTGGTTCTGTCGCCGGTCGTCCCGGTCGGAAAAAAGAGTCGATCTCTTTAGACTGAAGCATCTGTAAAGTTCGGACTCCATCTTATTGAAATATTGAAAGAAAAACTTTAAATGAGATCATTTCTTTGTGTTTTTGCTTGGCGCTCACTTTCATTCAGTCAGGAGACAAACCGAACCGAACATGAACTCACTTTAACAGGATGAGGAAAGCAGCTGGCTCCACATCTGGGATGCGGATTTCAGACTGTCCCTCGGCCAGATCTCCATAAAACATGGCTCCAAACACGGAGCTGCCCACCGCCAACACGTACTGCAACACAGAAACGGCGTCACACACAGCGGCAAGCCACCGAGCTGAAACTGTTACTGGAACGTATTTAATTCAGTGTTTCGCCAGCAGGCGGCTGTTTCCTCCATAATGTGCGTCAAACATACGTAAATGTGCGCTCATCATTTCCTCCTCCAGCTAGCGTTCACTAACCCAACGTGTGCTTCGGAGGGGGCGTGTTTGAGCGTCAGTCGGGTTTAAAATGAGGCAGAACAGGTGAGTCACTTCACCTTATGAGCAGGAACTCTCTGAACTTCTCCTGGAGGCCCAACGGCGAAGTGAACGTCAGCCATGTGCTCGTTGTTGAACATCAGAGCGTTTCTGCAGAAAAACAGCAGACGTCAAACGTTAGTGAGCACCGACACCAACCGACACCAACCGACACCAACCGCCGGGCGTCAGTCATGTGACCGTTTGTTTACCACAGTAAGACCGCGGCTGTGAGACGCAGAGCGCCGGCTGCTGGGTTCATTTCCAGAGGAAAATCACACATCCTTCAGTCTGCAGGTAAAGTAACACCTGAGCTGCAGCGACGCCGTTTAGATTCTCTGGTTCTCCCTCTGTAATCTCATCAGAACCAACTGTGTTCTTACAGGAACCAACAGAAAATAATTACAGCTCATGTAAAAATGATGTTTGAGTCTCTCACAAAGAAAAAGACAAAAACATTTTCCTGCTCAGAAATTTCCGTCTAATCTGACGTCGTAACCTGCGTTCGTTTTCTGTCTTTAAATGACGAGTTTACGTCCATCAGCAGGAACATTTTGTCCAAATTACTTTCCATCGAACGATTTATGAAACAGATTTTAGACTCAATCAGACAGAAGTTAACGTTTCGCTGCTGACCAATGAGAGCAGAGTGTTCTGCTGCTGCTGACCAATGAGAGCAGAGTATCGTGCTGACCTCTCTCTGAGCGTCGGCTGCGTCTCCTTCCACCCGTCTCTCTCCTCTCTGCTGTTGTTGTCAGCGTTTGGTTGGACGGCGGCGGCGGCATCGTGGCGTCTGGGCGGCGGCTCCGGCTCGTTCAGCTCGATGAAACACTTCTTGGCCTCCACCTCGTTGCTGTGAGGGAGGCTGGTGGAGAAAAGCTCGGCGGCCATCTTCTCCTCCTGCTCCTCCTGCTGGTCACTGAGCTTCACTGCATGATGACCGCTTCCTGTCAGAGGCACAGAACAGGGTTATAATCCAGATCACAGCAGATTACAGTCCTGCAGTGCTCAGATTACAGTCCTGCAGTGGTCAGATTACAGTCCTGCAGTGGTCAGATTACAGTCCTGCAGTGGTCAGATTACAGTCCTGCAGTGCTCAGATTGCAGTCCTGTAGTAGTCAGATTATAGTCCTGCAGCGGTCAGATTACAGTCCTGCAGTAATCAGATTACAGTCCTGCAGTAATCAGATTACAGTCCTGCAGTAATCAGATTATGTGTTTTTGTCTCATTCTGTCCAGAACTGAAGCTTAAATGCTGGCTCTCATCTGTAATCTGTAATCTGTAATCTGTAATCTGGCCTCCCGACATTTTTACTCAGTTAACAAGAAACAAATCTGACCGAAACGTCTCCAAGAAACCGACAGTTTCCCCAGAAACCCGTAAAATCACGTAAATCACGTTTCCGGTTCTTTTCCGTCGCTCACGCTGCGAAACTGAAACACTGAAACACCGGACACCGACAGCCCTCCGGTTTCAGCAGCTTCACTCGTTCATCGGCTTCTTATGAGGTGATGAAAAACGTTTCAGAGGAACCTGAAAGTTTCAGCCAAGACAGAGCGACCTGCTGCAGCGGCGGCCGGCCCGTTACCGGCCCGTTACCCGGCCCGTTACCCGGCCCGTTACCGGCCGTTACCCGGCCCGACACCCGGTCCGTTACTCGGCCCGTTACCCGGCCCGTTACCGGCCCGTTACCCGGCCCGTTACTCGGCCCGTTACCCGGCCCGTTACCGGCCCGACACCCGGCCCGTTACCCGGCCCAGCAGTAACCAGTGTGATCGGCCTAACGACCGACACTGGAGCGGAACTTTGGAGGATCCGCGTCGGTCTGAAATCCGGTTTGTCGGTTTAGATTCCTGTTTCTCCGCGTGGCTCTGCGGCTGTTCTGACGGTTACCGGAGACGGACAGGACACCGGTGTCGGTCTGTAACACGGTCCGGTCCGTGTCCCGGTTCAGCCGTGACACTGGTCGGTCGTGTATTTCACGGTCGGCTCACGGTTTAACTCCGGTTTAACGGGCAGTCACGTTCAGTCACCAATAATCAAACATGATGATCGAGTCCGTTACCGGGAACAGTGTGTGTACACACACACACTGCAGTAGTGTAAGCCGGCGGTCACGATGTCGTTGATGTCCTTACTTGTAGACGTTACATCTCACCGACAACGACCGACGAACCGAGTGAACCGGAGGAGAGAGCGCGAGCGGCGGTCGGTGTGTGACTCACCTGTCTGACGTCCGCCGCTGCTTTGTTCCGCCGTTAACGGTCACGAGCCTCCGACACCAGCGTCTGTTCGTCCCCGCGGCCGCCATGTTACATCGAGGCCACATCCGCCCTCACCGAGCCGCTCCGCCAGGCGGCGCCAGAGGCTCCGACGAGACAGCGGAAACACACCGGAAACACACCGGAAGCTGGAGCTCCGCTCCCACGGCGTCAGTCACGTGACCCCACAGGGACCACGAGGAAACACTCCTTGACTCCTTCTGAACCTCCTCACCTCCTCTCTCCTCACCTCCTCTCTCCTCACCTCCTCCTCTCTCCTCCTCTCTCCTCTCTCTCCTCTCTCCTCACCTCCTCACCTCCTCTCTCCTCACCTCCTCTCTCCTCTCATCTCCTCACCTCCTCTCTCTCTTCACCTCCTCCTCTCTCTCCTCACCTCCTCCTCTCTCCTCCTCTCTCTCCTCACCTCCTCTCTCCTCCTCTCTCCTCTCTCTCCTCACCTCCTCTCTCCTCATCTCCTCACCTCCTCCTCTCTCACCTCCTCTCTCTCCTTTCTCTTCTCTCTCTCCTCTCCTCCTCCTCTCTCCTCCTCTCTCTCCTCTCCCTCCTCACCT
>JAPZDV010000010.1:22248891-22260702 GCA_029814665.1 Acanthurus lineatus | reverse complement strand
CGGTCAGACCTGGTCCGGGGTCGGTCTGACCTGGTCAGGGGTCGGTCTGACCTGGTCCAGGATCGGAGGTCTGTTGCTGTACTGACTGGTTTTGATTTCCTTCTCAGAGGTTTTGTTTCGGGAGCTGGAGTCCAGACAAACTGCTCTGAGACATTTCATCCACTACCTGACCGAGACCAGAGAGCAGAGGCTGCTGCTGGAGCTGCTCAGGTGAGTCCTCACACCTGCACCTGAGTCTGTGTTTACACCTGAGCTCACCTGCTTCATGTTTTTATCTGACCTGTTTTCTTCTGGTCCTCCTCAGAGCTCTGGGACGGACGGAGGACGTGGCGGTACGTAGTTCACACCACTAACATGTCAGCAGTACACCGTTGTGATACACATCAGACCCACAGGAAGCTGATGTCATTTCCTGTCTGTCTCCATGGCGATAGCTGCTGCAGTATAAGGAACACTTGAGCATCGCTGATGAAAACAAGAGGCGAGACTTCCTGAAGAGCTGCCTCAGGTAACTCTCTGCACCATGAAGTTTTTCGTTTTGCTCATGAAAAATGATGCAGATCGATTTATTATCACTAGAAACTAACGATTCTGTTTAAAGTGTCTTCAAACATAAAATGTCTCAGAAGACTCGCGGTTATAATCTGATTTCAGAGTGAAATATCTGCCCACTGCTCATGGATTATCTCAGACCCCTGTGATGATGTCATCAGTGACATCATCGGCGGTTTCTTGTTGTTGTTGTGTTCCGTGTTGTTTGTTTGTTTGCAGTCTTCCATTTTCTGCAGAAGATTCAGCTCATGTTCAGGATCACTTCACTCTGCTGGAGAGACAGATCATCATCGAGGTCAGAAATTAATCTGCTCAGACCGCCTTAAAACCTGAACCAGTTTAATCTGCTCAGACCGCCTTAAAACCTGAACCTGTTTAATCTGCTCAGACCACCTTAAACCTGAACCAGTTTAATCTGTTCAGACCGCCTTAAAACCTGACCCAGTTTAATCTGTTCAGACCGCCTTAAACCTGACCCAGTTTTAGAGAATCACTTGGTCATCCAGTAATCGATTATTGAATTGTTTTCTGCGATCAAAGAGCTTCGTGGACTCTGTGCTGTTTGACGCCGTCAGATTATTCGAACAGTTAATCTGCAGATTAAACAGAATGACAGAGGTTCAGTTTTCTGGCAGGAAACAAAGAAAATCTTCGCTTCGACGAACCTCACAGACTTTTGTTCAGGAACAAGCAGTGGATCATTAAAATCTCCTCAGTTCTTTGTTCCACTTTCTGTCCCTCTAAGTTAAATTTAACCAAAGTTTATGTTTTGCGAACGGTTCACATCACGTATTCAGTTTGACTTTAATCCCAGTTTTCCCTCTGTGCTGCTTCCAGGCGTCCGACCGGCAGGCCGAGCGCGGAGGGAAGGTCGAACTCTTCCAGAAGTTTCCCAGAAGAGCTTCGATCCTCAACATGCCGCTGGTTACGACGCTGTACTACTGCTGCTTCTACCACTACGCCGAGTCCGAGGTCAGTCTGAGCTTGAACCCAACGTGTTAAACCAGATTGTGACCGCAGCAACCAAACCAGATCAGGTAAACTAGATTCAGCAGTTCAGATTAACCAGAGGCCTTTCTGCTGTTTGTGTGCAGGGGACGTTCAGCAGCCCACTGAACATCCGTCAGACCTTCAAGGTGAGCTGATGTTTTGGAACTGATGTCAGTTTCTGAACAGATTAGACGTGATGTTCGTGCGTTTACACCTCCAACATTTGGATTCAGATCTCAGAGAAGCAGTTCTTCGTGACGGCGCTGGCCGCTCGGGCGAAGCTGAAGGCGTGGTCGGACGTGGACGCGCTGTTCACCAGCAGAAACTGGCTCGGCTTCACCAGAAAGAAATCACCGCTCAGCTTCCAGCGAGTCGTCGACATCCTGCAGAAAAACTCCGCCCCCACACAGGTGAGGGGGTGGAGCCTGTGACGATCAATTAAGACCGAACATGGCGTAAAACAGTTTGATTTGATTAAAAGTAGAAAGGACAGAAGGCATTTGATTGACAGGTGTGTTTCTTGTCGACAGGTGTGTTTCTTGTCGACAGGTGTGTTTCTTGATTGACAGGTGTGTTTCTTGATTGACAGGTGTGTTTCTTGTCGACAGGTGCTGCAGGACTACGTGGCATTGGTCGATGATGCGGAGCTGAGGATCAGTTTGGCGCAGAAACATAAATGTCACGACATCGTCATCAACGTGAGACTCGATCATGTTCACAGTAATAATGCCCTCTGATTGGATGATTATTGAACCAATCACCAGTCAGAGCTCAGCTTTGTGAAACCTGACACCTGCTTAAGTTAAAATGCCGTGATGTAACGATGACTGCTGTGTCTTTGGACCAATCAGACGTTCCGGGACCTGAAGGACCGGCAGCTGTTGCTAGGATATCGTGGGAAGGTGGATAAAGGATCAGCTGAGGAGAGGAAGATCAATGAGCTGCTCAACAACCCGGTGAGGAGGAGGAGGAGGAGGAGGAGGGGGAGGAGGAGGAGGAGCGGGAGGAGGAGGAGGAGGAGGGGGGGGAGGAGGGGGAGGAGGAGGAGGAGGAGGAGGAGCAGGAGGAGGAGCGTCTCCTTCTCGTCTTGCAAATCTTCATCTTCAGACCTGACTGAACTCTTTTCTTCTTCTCTTTCAGCAAATCCGGTGGAAGAACTGATGATCCTGTTTCGGGGAAAGACTTTTATTTTGAAACAAAAAAGCAATTTCCTGTGTGAAGAGCCTCGTCGCTGTGACAACAGGAGTAAACTGTCATCTGCTTTGGTTTGATTGGTTGCAGACAGGAGCTTGGTTTGGCCCCGCCCACAGATCACAAGGCGGGTGGAGCTTATTTTCACGCCGTCAACATTCCTGAAAACAAGTTGTGTTTTTTAAATGTGAATGTAAAAAGAATAAAAATGTTATTTAAAATGTGGATTTCATCAAAGTTCCACTGAGTTTCCTCACTGAGAGAAAAGAGGAGAAACAAAGGAGGGAAGGAGGTGATCGACTGGAGAGGAGTTAAAGAGGAGTTAGAGGAGAGGGGAGGAGGAGTCACTGCAGTTGCAGCAGTTTGACACAAGGGGGCGGTCTCTGCACTGTTTCAGCATTTAGCGTTCAGCTGATCGATCAGATCAGTTCATTGATCGGTTGTTTCCGGAGCTGCTCTGGTTGTTTTTGTGTCTGAATGATTTTCAGTTTTCATCACTCATCAATAAATGATGAAGTGATGAATTAAAGATGGAGGATGATGAATAAATGATGACCCTCGTGCAGTCTGTGTAGTCACGTGACTTGTCGGAGCCGTCGGTTCATCCCGTCGAGTCACTTCATTCACACTGAGACGCGCGAGGAAACACACGGACGATGCGCGAGACCGCGGTGAGTTTGATGATTTCTGTTCTTAAAAAGTGATTTAATGATTTTTAATTAAACTGATGAACTTTTTTAACCTTCACACTGTAAGAAACATTTGTCCGAAACGGTAAAAACATCTAAATCCTTAAAAATCAATAACGTCATCGATCCGTCGATCATCACATGTGAATATAGATTATAAAATGCGCGTTGATGACTGCTGAATGAATCGTTTACTAACAATCCGTCGATACGTTTTATCATAAGTTTCACATTGAGGCGAACAGGTTGTACTTTATTTTTATTATTATTATTATTATTATTATATTATTTTATTATAGATGGTTGAAGTGGTGATAATTCTTATTAAAACATGATACGCAACAGAAACGTATTGATTAATAAATCGAAGCGTATTATTGTTTATGATCACTGAGTTTTTGGGAAAAAACCTAAAACATCAGATAATTTTTCTCATTAAAAAGATTCATTGCAGGCGAGAAACACAGTTTCTTCTTTTCATCTTTCACACCGTGCGGAGAAAAGGCTGAATCAACCAGAATTACTCAGAAACTTAAATATTAATTGATCCTTCAGTTATATTTACATCTATATGATTCACTGAATATCTGTGTAAAACTTATTGTTTTCTCAATAAAAAGTGAGAAAGGCATAAATGTAAATATTCTCATGGCACCAAAGTTGGAAGACTTTGGACTCCAGCAGCACTGAAACGATCTGACAGAACCAGAACCAGAACCAGAACCAAACATCTCGTAGAAACAAACTCGACTGTGAAGTTTGTGAAATCACAGATTTGATGGAAGGAAAGTGGGTTCGTATGTGGCGAGTGAAAAGAACAAAAGAACAAAGCGTTTCCTCTTCAGATGTTGAAAATGTGTGAAACCAAACTCAAATTTGTCTGTTTGAGGCGAGTTTTTCCCATTTTGACACGTTGAGTTGATTCTGTTCATTTAAACAGAAATGTTCATAAATGTTCACAATGACTCAAAGAATATTTCAAACGTTTCTCAGCAGTTTTTCAATAAAACACGATTCGATTCAAACAACAGCTGCTGTGTTTGTTCAACATGTTTATCTAAGAAAATTCTTCTGAACAGCAGGACGGAACGAAAAACAGGAAGGTTCGAAAATGAACCGTCACATCGTCGGTTCAGCATCAGGACAACCGATCGGGGTCAACAAAGGTCAACCGCATCTGCAGTTTGTCTTTAAAGTCGCCCGTCCTCGTTAATTATGCGTCATGTTTCAGCTAAAGAGGTCAGTGGTTAATTATTAAGGGTCTGCCCCGCCCACCTCGGATCAGAGACCCCACCTGCTGCAGGGTCACATGATGACGTCACATGTGTGGCATCATGACAAACAGAAAAAAATTATCAAAAATAGATTAACTGTCAGCAGGAGTCTTTTATTCTGACAGAAACGTCGACAGCATGACTCAGTGTGAAGGTTCGGGGTTTCCGTGAGGCGAAAAGTGATGCTGAGTGAAAAAAAATGAAGAAGAAGAAGAAAATGAGTCACTGTGGGAAACTTAGAAACACAAAGCTGCTGTCGCTGTGGGATTTCCTGTCAGACAGGAAGCAGAAAATCTGTCAGACCGAGACGATGCTGATTGTTCAGTGTGAAGTGTCATTTCCAGATGACGTGTTCGTGACGATATTTTTAATGAAAACTGTTGTTCCTGTCAAAATCGTTTCAAGTGAAGATGATGTAGAGACTCACGTAGAAAACCTGCTCAGCTGAACCAAAACCCTGTTTGTTTCTGTCCAGCCTCCGTATCTTTCATTCTTGTTGATTCCTTTTTTTGTCTTCTGTTGACAAACTGATCTTGAATCTGATTGGTCGTCTTTGCCTCCCTGCAGACATCACACACGACTCTGCTGCCGAATGAGATGAACGACTCGAGCTTGATGGACTGCGAGCCTCCGTACGAAGAGGGCCGCCTGCCGCTGGTGCTGCTGTACAGCGTGGTGCTGGCTGTGGGACTGCCTGCTAACCTGCTCACCGTCTACCTTACCTGGCTGCAGGTGCGCAGAAAGAATGTGCTGGGCATTTACCTGTGGAGCCTCTCGCTGTGTGACCTCACCTACCTGGGCACTCTGCCGCTGTGGGCGTACTACGTCAGCGCAGATCACTTGTGGCCGTGGAGCACGGTCGCCTGCAAGCTGACGGGCTACATCTTCTTCAACAACATGTACATCAGCATCTTCCTGCTCTGCTGCATCTCCTGTGACCGCTACGTTGCCGTGGTCTACAGCATCGAGTCCCGCGGCCTTCGCCAGCAGCGCCTCGCCTCCCTCATTGCCTTTGTCATCGTGGTTGTAGTCGCCCTTGGTCACCTCCCCGTCTTCACCATGAGAGAGGGTGATATCAACAAGGATAACGGACGATGCTTCGAGCCCAGTCAGAGCAGCGCCACGGTGGCAGGCTTCAACTACGCCCGCTTCGTGGTGGGATTCCTGATCCCGCTGCTGGTGCTGGTGGTGACAAACCGCGCCATCCTGGCCAACATACAGCGCAGCACAGCACTGCGGCGGGAGCAGAAGGTGCGTGTCCGCTGGTTGGCGGTGGCCGTGGTGGTGCTGTTCCTTGTCTGCTTCGCCCCTTACCACATCATCCTGCTGGTCAGAGCCGTTACCTTCCACTTCCCCCAGCTGGAGAACGGCACCTGTCACTTTGAGAAGACCATGTACACGCCGTACACCATCTCACTCGGCTTGTCCACCATCAACAGCGCCATCAACCCCATCCTCTACGTCCTGTCTAGCGACAACATTCGAAAAGAGTTGAGACGAGGCCTCGCGCAGGTCTGTGGCCAAGCTAGCCTGAGGACGCGATCTGACAGCAGTCAGCATAAGATCCAACACACCAAGAACTCGACAGAGCGGCATGCGACGGCCGAGACTGAGGTCGAGAGACAGCAGGGTCGACCTCCACCAGGCACCTGACACGTCCTGCTGCTCCCGGCTGGACAGTGTGAACAGCAGAGGCTGTAGCCGCAGTGTCCTGCGTTTGTCCTGCGGGTGGTGCTGTGGGGTTCATGGAGTCATTAAAAACCTGAAGTTGATCACCTGGAGAGCAGAAGAGAGAACTCGTCTGATGATCAGGACCGAAGTGCAGGACTGAAGATCGTCTTGAACAGAACAAAATAAATTGTTAATTTTATTAATGAAGTTTCTACAAAGATTCAAACTTAGTTTCAGACTCTTCTGAGGAGGACAAACATCTGAAAAGTTCATCAGCTGAAAAGCAGACTGAGGCTTTTTCTTGTTCCTGTGAATTAAATCACTGCAAATTTTTACTGTTAATGTTTCTCTGTGGAAGATTTTTCAAATAAATGTGTCAACGTGCTCATAAAAACCACAGAAAGTCATAGCAGATCATTATTAGATTAGCGGTTGCTCCTGAACTGGAACAGGAAGTGAGATTCTGTTTAAAAACCTGCTGACACCTTTCAACACCTGAGTGAACGTGACAAACATCAGCACAGTTTTCTAGAGACGAGGATCAGATTAAAAATCCAAGCAGATGTGACGTTCTGAAACTTTCACTGCTTGTGTTTTTTGAGTCCACGCAGCGTTCTGTAAAACGTCTCAGACACGTTCATGAACTGGTTTTTAACTGGTTTTTACTTTCAGCTGTTTCAGAAAAGAGTCGCTGTGTTGATTCTGCAACAGGATGTTGAGGTGGGATTTCCTCACCTCGATGCAGTAAAGTGCTTTTGAAAGACAAAATGACACAATGAGACACTTTCTTCAGGCAGAACAGGGACTTTTGTCATTCTGTTCGAACGCAGGAGAACGTCTCCTTCCTTCCTGTTTGAGAGTAACAACAAGCTGTAAAAAAAATAAAGTTCTTCTGTTTTTTTCTTGAAAAGATGGATCCTCAGCTCTTTACTTTAAAATGTGAACAGCATGAATGGATGAATGAATGAATAAATGAATGAATGGATGGATGGATGGAGGCCGAGGGCTTGCTCTGCCTCTGTGCCTCCCTGAAGAGAAACACTGTGGTTCCTGAGGTGGATCACAGGGAACCTGGTTCTGTTCTTCAGCTCCGAGCCCGGTGGACTCGTCAGTCGCTGTCATTCGGTCCTGCTGCTTGTTAACGTTTCAGAGTCTTGATGAATCTCACATTGTAATAATTCAGATTTTCATGATTTGTGAAGATGAAAATGTTGAAAATGGCGAGATAACTGCAAACTGTCCAGCTGCTGCGCTGCTTTTGCAGGTTTTTCATTCCGTCAGCATCACATCGATAACTAATAATAATAATAATAATACATTTTATTTGAAAGCGCCTTTCAGGACACCCAAGGTCACTGTACAGAAGATATAAAAAACAAATATAAAAGACAAGATAAAAGACAACATACAATAAATAGGGAGGGGAGGGTATGAATCGTACATTTAATTATGGTTATGATTGACAAACATTTTTCAACTAAAAAGATCCAACTTACTTTGTAAAACATGGATAGTATAGTCCTTACAGTCCTTAGTTGCTGCAGATACATCAATTACTGTGCAGTTTTTCAAGCACCTGAGTGAATTTGCAAGATCATTACCTTTACCTTTATTTGTATTTAAATGGTTCAGGATAAAGGAAATTCCATTAAGATTTTTGCCTTACAATGAAAAGTGCCACTGATTAGACATAGCTAATGTCTACATGGAGAATAACACCAGATAGCTACAATTATCACTAGACATTTGCTTTGACAACTGTCATTGTCAACTGTCATTGCCAATTGTCTGTACACTAGAAATAGTTACTTGACTAGTGTTTCACATTATTATTTTTTTTCATATCATACTTTCATTTTCAACCTCTTGACAGTTTCTGTTTACACAGGTCATGCACACTCTAAAACTACATGTAATATAAATTGTTATCACAGAATTGTATTGTTTCTTAATTTATTAGTACGTTACTGGTCTCTAGGTCACTTCTCAATGTTTGGCTATGGTTAGGAGAAGCATAAATGATGAGTTCACATCATGTGACAGAGGCATGATTTGTAAATATCAGCATTTACTTAAGGAAAACATGAAAGGAATCCTCAATTTTGCTGATGATGTTAATTTCTCTGTATTTCTGACCAGATTCTCCCCTTGGTTTAGAGGCAGCTGATGACATTCACAGCAAAAGTAAAGCCAGACTTTGTTGTTCAAAAGGTGTAATTAAAAATGGTACAGATCTGGTGATTCCATTTTTTTTCTTCCATATGTAACCGGGCTCAACTACAGTTGGCAGTACCTGGCTGGTTCTGGAACTGGGACAAAAAATCACAACAAATCATTTGTATGATGTAGTGCTTCGCAACTTACACCAAAATGTAGGCCTAGTTATAAAGAAACATTTGAATGCTTCACTGTGGTACAAATTGTAAAGATCATCACTCTGTTTTTTATAAAATCTGTAAAACTAATAAAACTAATCTAACCTTTCTTCTCCCACATTTTTCGCTCAATCAACACCTAACTTGCTACAGGGCATCTTCAGACTGACCTACACAAACAACCCACATGGATTTTAGATTTGTCAAAAATTGATCCAACAGCGCATCAAAATGTTTGAATAAAAATGGTGCTGTAAACATTTTCTTGCAAATTCTTGCAAAATAAATCTTTAAGGTTCATGAAAAATTGACACAATTTTGCTGTCATGGTAAAATGCTGTTGTGTAAAATTTCAGAATTTTATCTCAAAAACTGAATTTCTGACAGCATTTTCCATTCTGCCCTCATGTTAACTATGGGAGTCTATAAGAAAATGGCATCTTTAAACATCAGTTTTTACTTATGAAGCAAATCATTCTACCACTTAGAACCTCCACTTAGCAGTGGGATGATAACCTACCCTTGGTATCTGAGGTTGTGAGTTCATTTCTTATGTACTGCAGAGTGAACACTTTAATATGTAGTTATTCATTGTCTCCCAATTTATCTGCTGCTTGCTGCTAAAAATGCCTAGCCCTATCCCATTGCTATGCACCAGCTATAATTCTTTTTGGTATCCCCCACTTATCCTGGGTGTTTGAAATACTAAAATTAAATCATCGATTTGTATACCCATCCTGCTGTTGAAACTGAATGTCAGACCAGATAAAGCAACACTCATGTCTTGTTTACTTTTGCTTTACCTCTATTTAGTACTTCAATGAAAAAGTAATATTATCTTCTATAACGGGTAGCCGAGTAATAAGTATAATCCTTCTCAATAGGATGCTATTTTCTCCAGACGTCTAATACTCCTTGTTCTACCAATGTAGTTTATAACTTGGATGGATAACACGGCACCAACGAACACGGCAACGGAAACGACAAAGACTCAGAGGATCCCCAGAGAGTGCAGCTGTGGGTGGAAGAAAGTCACGACTCACCCTGTCGTGTGCATCCATCAGGGTAAGGCTAGATGTGGAGGAGGCAGCCAGATGCAAGCTTGCACTGTAAACACAGGTCAGACAAGGAGGAATCTCAGCCAGGTTGAGCACCACAGCGCTAGTGATTCCGTAGTCGTATCTGGAAGAGGAGGGGAGCAGCAGTCATCACAGCAGGACGTGCAACATCACCTGCCCAGTCCCCAGCAGCACTCAGAGGAAACTCCTAGAAGAGCACCCCCAAGAGAAGCGGTAGTGGAACCACTCCAGAAACCAAGAGTCATGTGGCCCAAAGCCAATGACAAGGAGGCATGGAGTAGCTTCGAAGCAAGCCTCGTCCCAGTCCCTCAGAGCTCCCTAAAAGGCAGCTTAGCATCCAGACTAAACCTTTCTGGTCACATCCTTTATGAGGAAGGGGCCCAGAGGTTTGGAGCAAAGCTCAAGAGGAAGAGCAGGCCAAAACAGATTGGGAGACAGGAGAGGGAAATCCGCCGTTTGGTCAAGGTGCGCCACCTTCTTCGTAGGTCCTGGAGGAAAGCCAAGGAAGAGGAGAAGGAGAAGCTGAGGAACCTCTGGGAGCAGATCAAGTCCAGACTTGCTCAGTTTAGGCGAGCTGAAAGGATCAGGAGGCATAAGAGCCGGAAGGAGAAAGCCAGGGCAAGCTTTTTCAAGGATCCTTTCAGATACACCCGCATCCTCCTGGAGGAGGGTAGATCTGGAACGCTGAGGACGACAAAGCAAGAACTGGAGGACTTCATCCAGAGTCAGCTGAGCGACAGCCTAAGGGATGTCCCACTTGGACCACCAGGGTATGTACCCCAACCCCCGGAGCCATCCATGCCATTTGATGCATCACCCCCCAAGTGGTCTGAAGTCAAACAGGTGATCGATCGGGCTAGAGCTGCATCAGCACCTGGCCCCAACGGCATCCCCTACAGGGTATACAAGAGCTGCCCCGGGCTTTTGAAGCTACTTTGGAGGATGATCAGTGCAGTCTGGAAGGCCCAAGCCATCCCATCAGAATGGAACAGAGCTGTCACCATCTTTATTCTGAAAGAGAAGGATTCCCAGAACATCAGCCAGTTCAGAGGCATCGCCCTATTGAATGTGGAGGGGAAGATCTTCTTTTTGGTCATGGCCAAACGCATGACTAACTACCTGGCAAACAACTTCATTGACACCAGCTGCCAGAGGGCAGGAGTCCCAGGATTCCCTGGTTGTGTGGAGCACTCGATGACGATGATTTGGGATCAGATCCAATCAGCCAGGAGGAGTAAAACCAATCTCCATGTAGTCTGGTTGGACCTAGCCAACGCGTATGGGTCTGTTCCCCATCAACTGATCACGTTCGCGCTCGAGTTCTTCCACATCCCAAAGCATGATCAGAGACTACTTCAAGAACTTCCATGCCTGCTACACAACACAGGACGTCTCCACTAGGTGGCACCGGCTGGAGAAAAAGGGATAGCCATGGGATGCTCCATCTCCCCGACCCTGTTCGCAACAGCATTTGAGGTCATCCTGATAGGCAGCAGGCAGGTAGCCCATGGAGTCAAAACTCAGCCAGGGCAGCGGCTCCCAGCTTTGTGCAGCTGTATGGATGATGTTACCATTCTTCTCCAGACAGCTGTGTGCGCTTCTCGCTCCTTCCACGCTCCTGAAAAGGCTTGAGGAACTTCTCACCTGGGCCCGGTTAAAGATCAAACCAGCCAAATCCCGCAGTCTGTCGATCCGCAAAGGGGTCAGGAATGACAACATCACCTTCCTGGTGGATGGCGAGAAGATCCCACTGTTAGCAGAACACCCAGTCCGAAGCTTAGGTAGGCTTTCCACAGCCGATTTATCCAACAAGCACATGGCTGCCACCGTGACATCCCAGCTTGCTGAAGGCCTGAAGAAGATTGACCAGAGCTACCTCCCAGGGAAATTCAAGGTCTGGTGTTACCAGCACACTCTACCAGCGGGTGATGTGGCCACTGAAGATGAGTGACATCACAGCTTCAGCGGCATGGCGGTTGGATGCAAAAGC
>JAPZDV010000010.1:22152665-22175103 GCA_029814665.1 Acanthurus lineatus | reverse complement strand
AGTACTGCACGTTATACAGGAGTAACTGCAGTACAACGGAGCGCAGTACTGCACGTTACACAGCAATATACTGCAGTACAACGGAGCGCAGTACTGCACGTTACACAGTAGTATACTGCAGTACAACGGAGCGCAGTACTGCTCGTTACACAGTAGTATACTGCAGTACAAAGCAGTACAGGTCAGTGTGTCAGACTCACCTTTTATTTAGTTTAATTTCAACAAACACAACAAGAAAACAAACAAACTGAGACACAACGACTGAAAGCAAATCACATGAGACAGAGTCAAACCAGGACAGCATGCAAAACACACACACACACACACACACACACACACACACACACAGGAAAAGACACCTGAATTTGAATTTAGAGGAAGTGAACAGCAGTCTGTCGTCTGTCTGACCAACAAGCGTCACATCTCTGAGGATGAAAGAGTGACTTTATTATCGTCTCTTTCATCACCTTCATCTTCAGGTGAGTCACTCTTCTTCTTCTCTTCACTACAGGGTTGTGTTCCCTTGTGTTGACGTGCTGATGAGACGATGTGACGTGTGTTTGTGGAGTGTGTGAACCTCGGTGTGTGTGTGTGTGTGTGTGTGTGATGTTTCAGGAAGCAGAGGAACGTTTGGTCGTTCGGTCTGAAGAAGCTGCAGAACTTTGGGGTTTTTTTTACGCTTCAAATGTTTTTGAATGTGAAATGAAGCAGAAGTTTGTGGGGGGAAACAGGAAGTAAAAAGGTTCCTGAAACAACCAATGGCACGTCGGTTGTCATGGTAACATGCCGTTGTCATGGTAACACGTCGGTCTGGACGGGTTCGTCATGGTGAATAATTCATGTTTTTGAAGGTTCACATCACTCGTCTGATCTCGTCTCAGCTGTGTCACTTTACCTTCTTTACTTCTCATCATGAAACACGATGGAACATCGCAGCATGTCGTAGTTTTCTGGAGAGAACGGCAGCAGAACTGTAAAGATCTAAAGTGAGAGAACATCGAAAGGAACCTGGAATCCCACTGTCTTTGAAACTCTTTTCTCCTCAATGCTGGGATTCTGTGTGGAACCTCTGAAACCTTCTGAGGCCTCTGCAGGACCTTTCAGGAACACCTGAGCCATTTTGAGGAAACCCAAAACTATGTCAGAAACTCAGGAACCTTCGTAGGAGAACATGGGAACTGAATCTGCATCTTTACCCCTGATATCCTCTAATGGTGCCCCCTTCAGGACAGTTTTATACTAAGATTTTTTCAGAGGGAACCTTGTGAGGAACACTTTTCCATAGTAGCCCTGTGAAAAACCCTTGAGCTCTACCAAAATTCCAGGATTCAAAGACCTTGTAAAGAACCCAAAGAAGTTCTCATGTGCGAGAACCCAGAGCGTCTGCTTGTGTTGAATGGAAATGACTTTATCTTCATATTCTTCAAACTTTTCTTTTTCAAGTGTTATTTTGTCTAATTTCAGTTTCCTGTCTGCTGCTGTTTCTTCCCTCTGATTGGCTGAGATGACGGAGGTCATGAACACCTGCGACTCAGTGGGTGGAGCTTCTGGAGAGGAGGCGTTGGCTCTACAGGTGAGAGGAACACACACACACACACACTGTCCCTCTGAACCTGTCGGTCAAAGCTCAGGAAATCAACAAGCTCCCTGATTGGTCCCTCCTGATTTTCCAGGTGTCTACAGACTCTGTAGAGTGTTTTCCAAAACTTTCCAGGCGACTGCCGTCCATCGTGGTGGAGTCGACAGATGGAGGAGAGGTGGAGAGCGGAGAGCTCCGCTGGCCGTCTGATGATGTAAACAGTGATGTCAGAGATGGCCACACCCAGGTGACAGGTGAGGTGTTTGTGTGTGTGTGAGTGTGTGTCTATGTGTGTGTGTGTGTGCGTGCGTGTGTGAGTGTGTGCTTGTATGTGTATGTGTGTCTATGTGTGTGTGTGTGAGTTGAAATGAAATCAGTAGGTGGCCTTTTCCCAGGTGTAGGTTTACCTGTGGAGGGGGTGGAGCCACAGAGAGGGGGTTTGGCGAATTTTAAAACTCTGACTGACGCAGATTTTCACTCTCAGCCAATCAGAGCGGAGTTCTCTGTGATAAAGGGAGGGACGAGGCCAACTCACCTGCAGCTCCGCCTCCAATCAAGTAGGGCGGAGTCGTATCAGGACGGACTGAGCGAATAAATGGGGAGAAAAGACGAGAAGATCCTAAGGTGACATTACTTTTGGCACGGGAGGATTATGGGATGGCGATGCTGGAACTGTGGCATCAGTGAGGAGTCAGCTGATTCTCTGAATCTGTTTTTGTTTAATGTGTCTGTGCGTCTGAATCTTTCTCTCTGAACTTGGTTTTTTCTCTTTCTAAAAACTTTGTCTAATAAAAATGTGTATTAAATTAAAAAAAAATGTAAAAGTCCAATTTTTTTTAACTGGTTTTGAAACATAAAGTTGTAAAAAAAATTAGAATGAACCAAAAAAAGAATAAAAGAAATTCAAGAAAACTGTAGAAACATTTTTAACAGATTTTTAGTTCGATCACAGAACAGCAATCAAGAAAACTTCTGCAAAAGTAATAATACCACCATTTCAAAGTACTCTGTTACAGGTAACAGTACTAAGTACACTTAAAGTACCAATAGTACAAGTACTCATTATGCAAACCGGTTCATTTCAGAATAAGTTGATATTATTTGGTTGTAATTGAAGAGAAATTAATGTGTTTATCTCATTAATGTTGCAACTGGAGGCGGGGCTTATTTTAATAACTTTATTAACTGTTGCCTATAGAAACACACACAGTCTGTCTGTCTGTCTGTCTGTCTGTCCAGTTAATGAGCGCAGAGTTTATCTGAGGAGTTCAGATTATTGACTGTTTCTTCGTCTTTCGGCACAAACAAAAGGAAAACTGGATGAATATTTGTTTCAGCTGAACGATGAAGCTGCTTCCAACAGCAGAGCAGGTTTGTTCTCATGTTCTAAAAGGATCTGAGGGCCGTTTGCTCGCCATCGTCCACGTTCGTCGCCTGGTTCTCCAGTGACCGAGAGGAAGAACGAGTCAGTTTGTTTATTGGGTTTCCTGCTCGGATCCTCTCTGATGTGTTTCACACTCACCTGCTGCCTGAGCTCACAGCACCCCCTACTGGATCTACTCCACATTACATCACACCCTGCAACACTGCAATATACTACAGGAGCACACACACACACACACACACACACACACACACACACACACAGTTTTCTTACATAAAATCACCAAAAATCATCTGTTTTTTGTTTTTAAAGGTACAAATCACAGAAGACAAACCTGTCGTATGAAGTTGAGGAGAAACGTGTTGTTGATCAGGATGAATGGCTCTTAATATTCACTGGAAAACTCCTGACAAACGTATTTTTTCCTTCTGTCTGCTTGATGCAAACTGCAGTGAGCAGCTGATTGAGGAAATGACATACAAAGAGGAAATTAAATTAAAAAAAATAGTAAAGTACTATTAATATTCCAAATGACAGCGAAGATATTAAACTGTCTGTGGCCAAAAAATGAGTGATGTCAGTTCACATTATATTACAGTCTGCATCATGTAGAACATTTATGTTTCTGTCATTGGAAACACACAGGGTCCTTAAACTGAGCCCTGAGGTATACCAGACAAACTTTTGATGCAAAATTCTTTAATTATTGTTCCTTAAAACAAACACCTTTGAATAACTTCAGTGGCACTCTGGCTTGTAATGGAGTACGTAGGATCTCTGGGTCAGTCAGTCTGCATCCGGACTGCCACTTACTTCTCTTAGTGACCTGAACCGGTGGCAAAGAAACTCTGCGTTAACACTTTATGGCACAAAGTCTCACTCACCAACCGTCACTGATTTTGGCAAAACTGGATCATCCTTCATGGATGAAATGCTTTCTGTTTTTATGTCTGATGTTCTTTGGCTGCTCTGCCTCGACTCTCTGAGATCTACAGAGTTTCCTCGTGTAAACTGTAACTACTGTAGCTGCTAGTTAGCTCTGTTAGCCATGCTAACAACATCAACAAAAAGACAGAAGTTTTTAGGTTTGGACATTTTCATGACGCCACTGACTTTGGTTTCTAGTAAATACAGGAAATAAAACTGATATCATTTAAAAAACATGTTTTGTATTTATGAGAGTTTATCTCACACACACACACACACACACACACACACACATACACACACACACACAAACAGTTTCTACAAAATGTTGCTTGAAGTATTTGATGTCCTCATGACTTTTACTGGCAAAGAAAAATACATATCAACAGACTAATCCTCAGCTCTCGAGTTTCCTCAGTGGTTTTTAAGCTCTCCCCCCAAAACAAGCAAACAAACAAACAAACAAACACACAAACAAACAAACAAAGACAAAGCACAGGATTGGTCACCTTTGCCGTCACTCACTCTAACAGACTTCTTATCAGTCGACCAGTCAACAAATAAATGCTGCCACTGTGTTTGTTCTGCGAACCACAGACGTGAGCACATTTACATCAGAGTGCATGAAACCAGTTTATTACAAATGACATGGTGATACAAACAAATCATGATGATGAATACATGAGAGTCCAAATGTCTGTAATCATGTCAACTTCATGAAATAATCAGGAAGGTTTTACTTCGCTAGAAAGACAGCGGTCGACTGCAGGACCTTCATGTGATCGATGCATAAAAAAGGTTTTTTAACAGGAAACTTACTGAATAAATACGAACATCAGTTTGCTTTGCTTCGATTCCTCTATTTAGCTTGTTTCTACAGCTTGTCTGCTTCACAGTTTCATGCACTGTAACATAGGACAAACACAAAATGCAAGTAGCCCAAATGACCAGTTACCTGTAGCAGCAGCAGTTACATCATAACAGCAATGGCCAATCAGGTTTGTGTTGAGGGCAGGTGATGAATCAATACATTCTTAATGGCTGCAGAGCACAAAAACATCATGACCGTCAACATAAAACCCAGAAGAATCTCAGCTCCACCTGTTTTCACAAGGCATTGGTCAAATGAAAAAGTGCACATCTGGTGAACTTGAACTCTCACCTGCCTCTGGCTACAGGAAACACAAACCTTACAAAATAAAAGTCTTAAATATCCTGTATCTCCAGCAAAACACCTTAAAGCAACTGTTCCCTGTCTTCTCCACAGTCACAGGTTCAGCTCTGAGTGTCCAGTGATCCTGAGTCCTGGACATGTATAGCCTAGCTTAGCACAATCTACACAGGACGGGATAAACTAAAGGTTAAGTGTCAATAAAATAAACACTCACAGGTGAAGACTAAATTAAATGAGTGTTAATTAGTTTCAACAACAAAATGAGCTGTTGATGACTAACTCTGGATTCTTTGATGGATAGCAACTAGCTTGTAAGCTAACAGGCTCAGACTCACTTGGAGTTGCTGTAGGTGGGTGTTTCCTCTTTTGATACATGTAGGCTAACAGTTTACCCCCGTTTCCAGACTTTGTGCTAAGCTAAGCTAAACACATCCAGGACCTCTGTGTTCTGGACACATGGCGCTAAACCCATCTGAAACATCAGCTAACATCTGGAGAGTCCTCTCCACACTGAAACATGAAGAAAGTAAAACAAGAAGTTCAGGGACGAGAGCAGACCAAAGCACACACACACACACACACACACACACACTCAGCACAGGTGCTTCACACAAGTTAAAACTGTAAATACTTTATTCATAAAGCACTTTGATGGAAATAGATTTCAGTGTATGCAGAGTTATAGATGAACGTTTGCACGGTAACAATCTTATGAATCTTGAATCTTTTCAAGCTTTTTCCAGCATCTGCTTTGTTGTCACGGTAACGGTTCAGGTGTCACTCTATGGCCTAAGAAACTCAGGTGAATCAGGTGGTGACTTGGAGATGCTGACTGTGAAGTGCGTCTAACAGCAGATTGTAAGCAGATTTTTTGCCAAATAAGATCATTTTATTTACAGTCTGTTCCAGAGGCGTCATGGCCGTGACAGTAAACACATCATGACCCTCTGAATTACAAAGCAGTTAAGCTTAAGGAACAAAACGTACTGACGGACGGAGGCTTAGCTGCTTTGAATGAGAATGTTAAAAATGTCTAAAATATTTTAGATCAGTTCGGCTGATTTCATGATTTTTAAAAATTTGGACAAACTGGAGGTGACAACCTGAAATTCTTGTGGATAGTTGCTTTTTTCAAATAGAATTTTGTGCATGTGTTGGATTTTTACAGCTTGTGTGCAGAAAAAAATTCCTCCTTAAACATGACGTGTCGTCTCATAAAGGATCCTCGTCTCAACGTAAAACCATCTCACCACCAAATCTGTATCCTGTAGATCTGAGATGACAAATCAAATAAAGAGAACATTTCCAGTTTTCTTTTCAAAATGAATCCATGTGTTTGTCTGGGAAGTGGAATTTTGTTTCAAGCCTGAACTTAAGATTCATCTTCATCTGATGTCACTGGCTTCGTTTGTGCCTTTAAAACATCTGAAAATAAAACCAAAGCTGAGTCCATCCAGATTAATGAGGCCAGAGACGGACAACTTTTCACAACGTGTCCTACAAACAGAAAACTTCATGATTTCATCAGCCAGAAGATATGTGTGATTTCAAGAGGTGATGCATTTAAGGACCAGCAAGATGTGTTGTGTTAAACCACAGTTGTCATGTTAGGCTGATGTGTTTGAGGTCAACAGACTTTTCACAGACATTCAGCGCACACAACATTCACTACAGCGAATCTGAAGCAGTTTCACAGAAATCGCACAATCACAGCGAGATGGCAACGAAACATTCAGTAAAATAAAACATTATTTTTACTTTCAGGACGAGTTCAGATGGCTGTTTCCTGTCCGTGTAGCCGAGCGTCGCAGCAGCACAGGACCTTCTGACGGCAGGAATCACTTTCTCTTTTTAAATACTACAGAAAAACTGAGGCGAAATTCGCAAAACACACAACCTATCATCTGTTCAAATGCAACGCAACAACAGGTAACCGAAGCACAGATTATCAATATACGTTTGTACATCATCTACTGCGGCGCGAGCAGCTGCTTCTTTTGTAGCTTTGACTAAATTTTGTTTATCTTGTGCGAAGTAGAAGCAGTTCTACACAGTTACATAGTTTTCACTCAGAATGCATTTGTTCTCTCCGTCTGGTTTGTTTTGGACAGTTTCAGTTTCCACATCGCCAGCAGTTTTCTACCACCAGAGAAACAGCAGCTGCATTTCTTCATTCACATGAATCTGACTCACTGAATGTTGCTGCTGGGTTGAGTCACATCAACAGCTACAGCTGATCTTTGAATCTCCTGTCAGGGACCAGCTCTTTGGGTGGATGTGACGGTTAAATGCACCGAGTGCTTCAGTGTCAGCTGCCAATTGAAACCAGCTAGCTGTGTCCCAACTCCTGACTACACACTCCACCGTGCAAACAGCCGGCGAACAAAGTGTTTCAAATGTGCTGCTGGAGACCAAATCTGAAACCACATCTGAAACCACATCTGAGACTGATTCATTGAGAGGGAATCTGATCATCAGTGGATTTACTGTCTGAAGTGAAATGGAGTTTTTGATGAACTTTGAGAAGCAAATTTACATCAGCGACTGAAAACAAACTGTGCTGGTGGATGAAAACTTCAGGATTTCTGCTCTGCTGGAGTAGAAACTTCTCTGTGGATGAGATATCTCAGTGTAATGCTGCTGTAGCTCAGGAGGTAAGACGGGTCATCTGCTCATCAACAGGTGGTTCAATCCCCGGTTCCTCCGGCTTTCATGTCAAAGTTTCCAGGGACCAAAAACTGAATCTTAAATAGTTTCTAATGGCTGACAACCTGTGTGAGTGTGTGTGTAAAGCACTTTGAGTAGCTGAAACATCAGAAAACTTCTTTAAAAATGCAATTTACCATTTAAAAGTGAACAAAACTGTATTTTTTTCCTCAAACTCTGTTTCTGCTGCCAAGGTCCAACACAACTGTGACTTGCATTGACTGCACCCCCCCTCACCCAGTGGTTTCTCAAGGCCTGGAAACCCCTTGAGGCTGGAAAAAGTAGAAAAGGTCTTTCCAGTGTTTTAGTTTTCTTCTCAGCCAATGCGACCCAGATTCGGCTAAGTGGGACATTAAAGACTGGCCTGCCAACCCTAACCCTGACTATTAGTCCAGTTTAGTTGGCTAACATTAGCATGCTCCTAGCATAGTGGTAAGTTAAGGGTTAGTTCAACAACCGCGGTAGTTAACTAGCTCATAGCACCAGCGGTCACTTCATCAGCGAGCTTTAAGGAGTACGTTGTTTTGCGAAGACCCACTGACTAAAGCTGTTGACCTTAAAACTGTTCACTGATGATGAAGAAAGATTCACTCAGATGTTTCTGTCAGACAGACACATAAAACTACAGCAGCGTTCCTGTGAAAACATTTCCCTCCTCTTGTTAAATTTAATCAGCTGAACTTGGTGCGATTGCTGCTGCGTCTGAAGCAGCAGCTGTCAGAAACTGTCCGTCACTGAAAATGTCTGTCAGACTGTTTTTCTTGTCAACTTTGACCGAATTCTTCGTGTTTCAGAGTTTTAGACTCTAGACAACAATATTCTTCGGTTGCTGCTTGTGTTAAGACAATGTTCAACATTTAAAAGTTTGGCTTTTGTTGTTCCAACAAAAAAAAGGATGAATGGAAAACAGGTTTAGATTTCGCAAAGTAAACTAGTGGAAAATGTCTTTTCTTTTTTGGGTGAAATGGAGGCGTCATACTGTAACTTTAAATGATGTCCACCTTAACAAGCAGCAGCTCTACACTGGCACTCAGGGTTTTAGGAGTCCTGGTTTGGTGATTTTCACTGATGATTTTCTGTTTTTAAAAAACAGAAGAGGAAACTGACTTCTTGTCCTCTAACCGATTAAACCTTTGACACTAGTGAAACACATGTGCTGTTGGTATGTCGAGGAATTGGGACACAGCAAAAGTTTGCAATTAATTACGGGACACAGAGGTCCAAAGACGTAACTGGTTGTGTTTTCTGAAAATCAGCAAACATAAACTGAATTTCTCTTCACACCCAAAATAAAGACTGAAAGAAACTGGTCCCTCAAACAGAACATGGCTTGTAGGTCTTTTGCAGAAGCATCCTAAATACCACAGCAACAACTGCACATTCACCTGCTGATCAGTCAGAGGCAGTTTTGATTTAGAAAAGACTGCTGATGAACCTACAGCAGCAGTTCAGCTCTTTTCAGAAAAACGTGTTCAGAATGGGTTTCTGGTTCTATTCAAGCGGACAACCACACAGCAGAAGTTCACCTCTGTGTTCAGCCTCACCACCTGATACCTCAGCCAAGCTCCTCTAGGATGTTTCTGCAAAAGAAGAAGCCTCTGTGGATGCTACAGCCAGAAAGCACCAGGCTCAGACTGACCACTGGAGACCAACACAGCTGCAGGCGGTGTGGATACAAGGTCACTATCCAGAGGTGCTACAGAGGCCGGTTCAGGCCATGTAATGGGCCCCATTGGGTCCACGAGGTGTTCTTTTGGTGCTTTCATTGGCGTTGGAGGTTGAGGGGGCAGAGCGGGGTTTGGTAGTCGGTTTCTTCTCCCTTGAAGATGGTCGAGACTGACTGGGAGACGACGTGCCGACAGCTGCAGCCTGGAGACTCCCACCAGGCTCCACGATGGTGTTTATAACTACAGCAAAAACGAGAGGACAGAAACAGAAACACCAGGTCAAAGTTTCCCTGTTATAGAAATACATGAGGATCAGTGCTTGACATTTGAGATGTAAACAGGAAAACCCCAAAATTCCAGCACAGAGATGTGTCCCGGATATCCAGCACAAAGAGGGGAAGCAGAGGTTACTTGTACCTTCAAGCTGCCTCTGAACTCTTCTCAGCTCTTTCAAAATGGAGGTAATTTCCTACAACATGAAACAGAAAACCAAATGTCCAGCTGTGCTCGCAGCAGATCCTGAGCATGATGAATATATAATGAATATGTTGTTAAAGAACCTTGTTGGAGGTTTTCAGGATGGGGACTTCATTCTCAGCATTGATCTTCGCCTCAATCTCCTCCCAGACCTCCGCCTTGTTCTGGAACAGAACCCTGGAAACAAACAAACACGTTGCAGACTTAATTTGAGGACAAAATAAGACCACAGCAGATGATCTTACAGATCCTAAAAACTGCATCAACACAGTAATAACTGCTGATAAAGCTGTCAAGAGCTTAAGTGGACCCTTTCACACGACTAAATCTAAAACCTGAACCAGATTCTTAAACTCCAGCAGTTTATTTAAAGGCTGCAATTTGCAGACACAACAATTTACTTTGTATTGACATCAGAAGTGGCAAATCTTCCATGCTTCACATCTGGGTTCACTAAATCCTTTTAAAAGCCTGATATTCTGCCGACACAGAGGGGCTGGTCCTGGGTCCAATCAGGTCCCGTCATCAACCCTTGAGGTTCAGGTTTGTCTACAGACCTCTGAAGAGCTGGATAACATACTTCATTTTTTCTGCCAGCTGCTCCGTGTTCTCGCGGATGGCCTGTGACAGCTGAGACACCGGATTCAGCATCAGGTTGTCCAGAATCACCTGTTAATTCAGACACAGAGGAGGAGCGACATGGAGTCAGAGCAGGAACCTGTCACATGACATCAACATCCACACTGACATGAACAGCAGTTTACATTCTGATTTCCCAGCACACCAAAACTAACTGCAGCAGCTGCAATCTCTTTAATTAGTTCAACTGTTGAATTTAGGAAACGTTCACACTGCAGACTCGTGTTTTCCACAAGTTTCACCTCTGTGCTTCGCTTCAATGTCATTGGTCCAGAAGAAAGTGTCTCAACACCTGCAGGTCTGACTTTGAAAAGCTTTACTGAGTCTTTAGATTTTCATCAATCATCTTTACTCTAGCACCATCCTCTGGGCAAACCTCGTAATTTAAGGCTCCAGTTGTTGTAACACTAATTTAGATAAATATTTAAAACACTGTTTGCTCATATTCTAGCTGTAATGAACAGTTCAGTCTCTAGGGGGCACTACGCAACAGCAAGTCAGACTCGTGCTGGCCGGTTGTAGCAGACAGAGTTAACAGACAAAACTCGACATTCGTCTGCACGTCTTTGAGAAACAAACAGAGTTGGAAACTTGCTCATCAGAAGCATCACGAGTCAGTAAGTTAACGTGTGTTTTCATACAAGGTACGACCTCTTGGTGCCGCCTGTGCTGTCATTCCAACAAAACAACCCTCTCGCCTTTCTCCTGACTCTCAGCCAAGCTGTTCAGAGGATGAGATCAACACGGTGCTCACACTCAGCAGATCACCTGGACAGGTGTTCTGGAATATGGGCTCAGGTTTCTAACATAAAAGCCTGCTGAGAAACATTTTTAAACTAATGACACACCGAGAATTTATTTTATGTTACACTAATCAGCTGTTTGGTTGAAAAAATGGTAATTTGTATTTGTAGAAATAACTGAAACAATAATCAGTACAATTCATGTTGACTGAAACCATCTGGTGGCACAAACACGTCGACCACATGAGGGACACACTGAGCTGCAGTGTGAACGTAGCCTCACTGGGATTGGACAGTGACCTCTTCGCGGTTCCACGGACGGCGTTGCTTAGAACCGGGCTCCGGCTCATTCATGTTTGCGTCCAGGCCCGAGACTGGAGAAGAACCTGGAGGAACCTTCTGGTAGTTTAAACTGGCCTCAGGGATATGTTGGACCAGCTGGAAAGAGAGTAGAGGGAGTCTGGCTCCGGTGATCCAACCACTGAAAGTTTATCATCAAACCAACGAGCAGCCGGTTGGTGATGGCTGTGCTTCGTGAACACATGCACCAAGTCAACATGCATCAATGGTGGAGGGCATCAGTGTATGCAGTGAATTTTAGTACTGCTGGGATACAGCGTGTGAACAACCACAGGGAGATGAAGGAGTGCAGAAGGAACCTTCTGGTCACCAGCTGCAGCTCCTTCAACTGTGCTAAAACCAGTATAACAGGTCTGTTGAAGGTGCAGGGAAATGGAAGTTCACTAAAGACAAAAACTGAACAGGCAAAAGACTCAAACCGCAATCCCCAATGTGAAAGACAGTTTAACCCATTCAACCACCACAATCTAGTCTGAGCGCTGACTGTGTTGTTACACTATGTCACCTGCTGACAGGTATAACAGGGTGGGCTAAGAATAGAGCATGGTTGGATGTGGAAAAGTAGAGTAAAACGTCTGTGTAGATTCTCAGTCTTCCACATCCAAAAACAACTGGACTTCTTTTTGGTTGAAAACATTTCGCCTCTCATCCAAAAGGCCTCTTCAGTTCTATGGGAGTGGTGGAGAGCTGCAGGATTTGAACTCTGTGGAGTCATAGATCCTCAATGAGAATCGTTTTAGTCACTCCGGGGAAGGAGTCCAGAATCCTGACTGGACTTTCACTGAATGTTCAAAGGATCCCAGGAGGACCACCAATACACCAGACAAAAAGGAAAAGGATTCCAGGTACAAAACCCTTACTATTCCATCAGCACTTCCATATGACCCTACTGACTCTTATTGAGGATCTATGACTCCACAGAGTTTAAATCCTGCAGCTCCCCCCTGCTCCCTCAGAGCTGAAGAAGCCTTATGGACATGAGGTGAAACGACTTCAATCAAAAAGAAGTCCAGTTGCCTGCCATTCATCCTCTTGGAGTAGAAAGGTGTCAGCCACAGTGAGGTGGATTTGGGTCGGGGGGGTACAGCAGGATGCAGTTGGGCTTGTTAGTGGGGTTTGGCTGAGTGTAGCTGGATTACATGGGTTTAGGGCTGTGTTTGGTACAGCCAGCAGATGTCGTGTCAGGTAAAGTGTGATACTTAGGGTATTGATCAAAAAGGGTACCGTTTGCTTGGACATAGTAAGGTAGACTTGGTTCTGGTACAGAGAGGTCGGGCTGGGTTTGGTTCTTAAACTGGTGCGCTGGTTTTTCATTTCAAAGAATCTTCAGATTGATTCTAGCTTGGCTTTGTTTCATGCTACTTTAGCAGCTCTGTCCTCAAAAACTTCTCTTAAAAATGTTCACAGTACAAGATCAGCAAAAAAAGTGGAAATATCAGATTTCCTTTGGAACAATTCAACATAGGTGAGAGGGGAGTGTTGGGATCAGTGATGGGGGGGCAGGATGGTGGGGGAAGGGAACCAATCACTGGACAGGAGAAGTGATCAGAGTTAGACACCTGATATGGCTGAACCCCAGGTGAGTATGGAAAAGATGGCCGCTGTGCAGCAGAACAGAGAAATGAAAGTGAGAACCCCAAGCATGATGAAGCTTCTGTCAATCAATCTGCAACCTGGAACTCTGCTGCAGAAAACAGACCTTTACAAACTGTTCCTCCTTGCACAATGCTGATGTTTGTACCTCTGGGGTTCATAGTTGACAAAAATGACAGACAAAACTACAAAGAGGCCTAGTTTAGAAAAGGACAAATGTTTCCAAAATAAACTGGGAACACGTGGCTGCACACAGTTACTGATGACAGTCGCCTCTGTTCTGTTTTTAATTGGACTTGGCTCAAACTGCAGGATCACACACAGATTTCTCCAAATACAGAATCTAAAAAAGAATTTGTCATGAAATTGTACAAGAGCAAAGAGATTTTAATCAGACAATTTTGCCTGATACAAGATGACACCAACCAGACCAGTTCAGACTGTAAACCATCTTTCAAATCATTGGTCGTGGATGAATCAGCGATCAAGCTAAGGTTACAAATCTTGTGTTCCCAGTTTGGAGGCTGTGGTACATGTGGTGGTTGTTGGGATGTTTTGGGGGTTTGCAGTGTTGCCCACCTCCTCCCTGGCAGAGATGGTGGAGGCCGGCGTGTTGGGCAGCGAGCTGGGGGAGGTGGTGGTGCCCATGCCAGAGCTCGGCGAGTCTCCGTCCCCTGCAACATCATGGATTTCTTTGGCCAGGATGGCCAGATCCTTGGCCAGGTCCTGACTGAGCCTGCAGTTCAAACAAAGTCAAAAGCTCAGTATGAAGTTTTGGACACACTATGAATAAATAAACACGTCTGAGGTTGATCACAGGTAATTATGGATGTTTGATTGCTTCTTACTTTGCAATCTCTGCACTGTGCGTGGACCAGTTCTGATAGGGATCCACCTCATTCTGGTCCTCGTCCTCCTCAGTCTCCAGAGAGACAGATTTGGATCGGGTGGCAGCAGTTCGGTGGCCTCGTGGTGTCTGGGCAGACATGGAGGGATGGGAGGAGCGTTTGGCTTTGGGAGTCCCGGCAGTCATCTTGTATTCGTCCTCAGAGGATGAAGAGAAGTCTGAGCCCTTCTGTCTGCGACGGGAACCTTTGAATATTTTAATTTAGATTGATTTAATTAAAAAAGCTCAAAAAGACTAAGGATTATATGAGACATCAGTACCTGCTGTTCTGTTGATTAGCTGTTTGCTGGAAAAACTAAAATCTGTGATGGATGTGAAATGGCCACAGTTGAATCACCAGTTCAAACAATGAAACACTGACCTTAAAACATTCAGCTTTGTTCAAATGAATAAATATCAAAGATTTTGTCAAAAACACCTTCAGGAAAGATGTCAACCACAAAACATACATGCTACAAAACACAGCATCAGACCCTCCACTGATATCAGGTTAGGTTAGAAGTCCATAGCAGCGACTGCGTGGGCAGAGAACTTGGTACGGCGGAGGAACAGTGTCACTATTTTGCTAAAATTGATTCATGTGTTGAAGCGCAGTCACTTTCTCATTCCAAACACGACAGAGTGAGATGGAGACTGATGCTGTTTCCACAGTAACAGCAGCATCAATAACTCAACAGGGACAAAAAATTTGATGTCCTCCACAGTGACCGTGAAAGGGCAGAATGTCAGAGAACAAAGCCCGGTTCAAATTGAACTCTAATGTGCTGGTTTTCTGTCCAATGGTGGAGATTCAATTTGCATTCTAAAAAAATATTGGAAATTTGGAAGAAAAATTCGCAAATCACAAGGACTAGAACTGGCAACCTGGACACGTTTCTTCCCCATCTGAAGGTTTTTGTTATATGCATGTATAATTTGGTGCCCTGAAATCTATTAAAGGTAATGTGATCTGAGGTTCCTTTTGTCTTGTGTACATAAATATGGTTGTATGTGATTTACCCAGATTTATCCAACGAGCATTTCATGGATTCTTTGACACTTAATTATTGATGTAAACTCCTGGACCCTGATTCTTCATCCCTGATCACCAAAGGCTATGTTGGACTGATGTTGAAGAAGTTATGGGTGAAATCTTTGATTCCCAGTCACTAACACTAGCAAATAAGATTATCAAGCCTTCACTTTTAAAACATAAATCTAGCCAGGACTTACCGGTGCTGGGGTACTTGGTTCCACTGGACCGGGTATGGGTCAGTGATTGCTTCCCAAAAGCTCCACCCCCTTTGCTAGCTGCCTGGCGGACGTCGCCCACAGATGTCTTCCTGGTGGTAACGACAGATTCAGAGTTTTTGTTGGGCAGACCGGCCCGGCCTGTGGAGGAGGTCTCGTTGTCACTGGGAGCTGTGAAGGAGCCAGTCCTCTTTCGAGGCATAGCTAATATATCAAGCCTGGACAGCTTCTTCCCCTCAGCAGACACTTTGGACGGTGCAGTGATGTGGTCAGAGTTCTGGGAGCCCCGATCTGTCTCAGCACCTTCATTATCTGAGGCCTCACCCAGGCGTGCTCGACGAAGCATGGAAGCCCGGGTTGGCCGTGGTGCTGACAGGCTGTTGGAACGTGTCAAAATCTGCTGAGTTGCTGCCTTGGGCATCTTTCCATTGTCTTCTTTCTGAAGAGGAGTGATGATTTTCTTGCTACGGCTGGACAGACGGGAAGTTTCGTGGTCAGATGATGTTGTCTCAGTCCAGTGTGGACCAGAACCCTGCTGACCCTCAGACAGATCCAGAGACCCACGGTTGCCTGTGCTGCGACGTATCTGGAAGCGCTTTGCTGCCTCTGACTTGCTTGATGTATCCTGGGTTCTCCGTTTCTCAGAGAGGCGTTCGCGGGCAGTGAGTTGCCGGCCCTTCTCCTGGATGGACGGGCTGGAAGACGACTTCTCCTTTTGAAGGCTACTGATAGTGGGACGTTTTTTAGAGGCAGAGCTGACTGGAGCATTTTTGCCACTCACCTGGCTCACGGTGCTTGCTGTGTCCACATCTGACTCACCAGAAAGCGAGTCGTCCATGTGAGTGGAGGAGCCTCCTTTTTTGGAACTACGCCCAGAACCAGACGAGGGGAACTTCGTGTCAAGAGAGGACAATGTTCCTTCTGTCTCTTGGAGGAAGGACTGGGTGTCCTGGATGTTCTCCCTCCTCTGCTCCATATCTCTGATGGATGGGTGGCTGGAAATATGGGGAAGCTTTTTCATCTGGGTGGTGTCGCTTGGCTGGTCTTTGGTGAAGCTCTCCTGCCGGACGATGGATGATATGTAGCCGTCTTTAGTTGGGACAGCATCCTTGTCCTGTGTTTGGAGGTTTGGAGCAGAACTGTTGGGTTTGACACCTGTCCTCCTGGGTTCGTGTCCACTCAGGTGTCGGATCAGGACGGTGGTGGGGGAAGTTTTTGCTGGCTGGTCACGCGTCCTCTCAGACTGTACTGGGCTGCGGGCCTGGTCAGGTTTGCCCAGACTGTCTTCAGAACCAATGTAGAAGGAGGTGGATTTGGTGGAGGGAGACATTTTATCTGGACCTTTGAACTGAGGACCAGTGCTCCCTGGAGACACAGAACCAGTTCTGGCCTGATTCGTCTTTGTTTTTTCCAAAACAGGTATGTCATCTGAGCGGCTGGCATCACTCAGACTATCTGGGTCCACATCATCCTGAACAGACAGGCACTGGGTCGGGTCCTGTGGGCGGGGTAAGGACAATCTTTCCAGAGGTTCCTTGCCTTGGTGAGATTCATGGCGGATCAGGATACAGGGGGGAACACTGTCCAGCTTTTCTGGAGGCACCTGGGGCAGCAGCCTTCTCGTCCTGGAGCTGTGGCTGGACTCTGACTCTGAGTTATCAAAGCTGTAATTTTCCAGCGACCTTTTCATGAAGTGCACATCTACAAAAACAAACAAGATATCTCACTTTTCATACAAATGTCTTTTCCTTCATTTGCATTATGTTGTACAAATGTAATGTTTCAAGGCTCAATCCTCAAGTGAGCTGCAATATTCCCACCTAAAACAGATCAGGAGTCCACATGATCTGTTTTCTATTCACATGTGGGTGTCAATCAAAACTCTTCCAGAGTCACTTTTAGAGTTTCTGAGAATAAACTTTGCTGTTTTGGACACAAATCACACGTGACTCTTGTTTTGTGATCACTACCTGGATGTCATGTTTGTATGTGTTCAGGCTAATTTTAACTGAAGTGCAAATGCACACAGAACACAGACCATGTGCTCTGTAGACAGAGAAAATAGACAAGAGGAGGCTTTTTAAGTGTTCGGGGTAAATGCAGAACCCTGTGCTCAGATGTCTTAATCCATATCACACGTGAGTTCGACCAGGTCTTCACACATCACATTTATATCGTTATCTGACAAACTGCACAGACAGAATTTAAATCACACCTTCCATACATTCCCCTTGAGGGGGGGTGGAACCTGGCTCGGCGTAGCTGTCTGCCAGACTGGCCCAGCAGGAAACCCATTTCGGTCCCTCCAGACCTGCTACATGAACAGGTGGAACCTAGACAACAAAGGAAAAGCGATAAACAACATTACAATAAGAAAGAAAAGTTTAACAAGGCTTGACACAGGGAAATGAGGAGAAACTGAGGTAAGAACACCAATCTGCATGCAGTGGGATCACAACATGCTACACAGAGGTATTTCCAGGTTCTGAACCAATGTTCCAGTGTTTTTTACCTGTACGGGGTCTGCTGGGGGGCTGCTAATAGCAGGTGGGATAAAACGGTGCAATGGATCCACAGCGTTGCCACTGTTAGGCAGGCTAGCTGGCTCATCCTTTCCATCATTTATTATTGGTCTATACACTCCTGCACTCACACCACTGTACTCTGGAGAGTCGAGGACACCAAACACCTGCCAAAACACAGGGCATGCATGAGGGGGGGAGGGGGGAGGGGGGCAGGATCATGGCAACAAGATGGAGCAAGAAGGACGAGAGGTTTCATGCATTCCGACGCAAACACTGTCCATAAAAGTAGATCTCACATGAAAATAGCTCCAGTTTTCAGTAACTGACCTTTAAAATCAAGCATCTCTAACCTGTTTGCATCAGCCATTTTTTATTATCACTCTTACTGTCGCCGACTCATTTCATTGGTTTTTTAGCAGGAGCAGATCAGGTAAGTGAGTGCTAAACAACAGAGAAACAACAGCTTCACCTGTAGCACCTCCTCACCTGGGACCGAACTATTACTGACTGAGAAAACAAACTGCCGTTTCTCTCTTGATGCAAAGCAACTTAAACCAGTTTAATAATCAAGTGCTGTTTTGCTCCAGTAATTTTTCAGGAAGTTGCTCAGCTCTCACACAAGTTGGGGCACAGAACTGGGCAGGAAACAAGGCTACATGTCCCTTTCCAATCCAGCAAACACTGGACTGTCCCTGGAAAAATTTAACCGACAGTTGAAACAGCTGTTAGTCGAGTGACACGTAGAAACTGATGAACCGACGGTTCAAATCAATGTTTCTACGTGTCACTCGACTGATTTTAATAACAACTGGTTTTGTGTCTTGAAAGAGGCGGCTGTCGCCTGTGATCATCTTGTTATTGGCATCACAAGACCACACATCCAATGCAGCAAAAAGAGGAAGCTGGATGTTAGGAGCTCGTCCACAACAAGTCAAAGTGAAAGTTAGAAAACTTTTTCTCGGTTGCTGATGATGCCAGCCGTCCTCTCTGGTTCTCTGTGTCTCATTTGTCTGCTGATGAAGCAGCATGATCATCTAGTTAACATCATCAAAACTGCAGCTGTTGTTCCAGGATCTATTGACGGGCTGTTATCAGTGTTTAGCCAAAGATTTCTCCTCATGACATAAATGAAATGACATAAATATAAAAAGCCTCCAGGGGCCTGTGAACCTCTTTGTCAAGATCAAACCTACAACCAAACACACAAGTGAAGGATTATCTTTCACATGGGCAGTTTGAACCACTAATGCTGAGACTCTGTTCTGAGTCTCTGGATCAAACACTCAGCTTCTGACCTCGCGGTGGCTGTGAGTTCACCTGATCGATCATGTTGCGAGCCTCCTCCACCTCTTTGTCCTGTGACTCGGTCTCTATGGTGTAGGTCCCTGCATCGCTCAGACTGTCGTCCTCCTCGTTCCTCATCATCCTCTGGGAACATTTTGGGTCGGCTGCACGGACACCTGCGGGGGGCACATTGGATGTGGGAGGCCCGGAGGAGGGGACCGGAGAGGAGGTCTGGCCAGCTGCATCGGTGGGAATTGTGGACTTTGAGATTGATGGAGGCAGTAAGGGGGAGGTCGGGTAGGAGACTGAGGAAGGTGCTGGAGGGTCTTGAGGGGAGGGAATTCTTGCATGAAGAGGCGACACCATCACTGGCGGTGCAGACATCGGGGGAGGGGATGTCTCGTCCCTTGCTGGGCAGGGATCCTGTGAACCAGAGTCCTTAAAGAATTCAGCAGCAAACTCCTGGGCGAGCTTAGACTTCTTACCAACGCTGCCAAAGGGTCTGATGATGATACCCGAGGAGGAGCGAGAGGAGGAAGCAGAGGAGGCCGCCTCCCCTTCTGTCTTCTCCCTTTTTAGAGAGCTCGACCTCTGGGGGCCACTGTGGCCCTGAGCCTTCAGAGGAACCGTCACCTGCTGGGTAGGAGGGATATGACCATGCACAGACGCCGGCCTCTCGCCGCCTTTCCTCCGCTCCAGCTTGGCCTTCAAGGCAGAGTAGGAGTCGGCCTGGGCGGGGTTGTGCGTGAAGGACTGAGAGCGCTTTTTGCGGGGGTTGTCATCAAAGAACTCGATGATGAAGGCCTGCTGGGTAAAGTGCTCGGGGGGGCCCTGCTTGGGCGTTTCTGTTGGGGGGAACTGAGCCTGAGGAGGGCTCTGGGAGAGGGGCTGCTCGGGGGCCACGGCTGGGGCTGAGGCCGGTGTGGGTGGAGGGAGCTGCAGCGGCTGGACTGACTGAACCTCAGATAGCTCTGATTGGCCGGAGCAATGGGACTGGACAGAGTGGTGGGATTTACTCCTCCTTCCTTTGAGAACCGGGTCCTCTGAGTCACTCTGGGTTCCGTCCTCATGATGGTGACCTGACAACAAGAACAGACACATCCACCTCCATTAATCAGTGTGTGTGATATGAAGTATTATTGTCCTGCTGAGAATCAACGGTCCAACCTGAAGCTCTGAGTCTAAAACTGCAGAACTGTCCTGAGGGTGGCGCCACAGAAAAGGTCAAATGCTGATTATAATCCAAAGGTGGATGTTGGGAACTCTGATGAAAATCTAAATATGCAGTTTAAATGCTTCTGGCATAAAAACATTTTGACAAAAGAAGGATTTGATAGAAGGAAGTTGGATGGTTTCAAACCAAAATCATCAGGATTCATGATAAAAGACCACAGGAAGAACTCGTCACCATGACTGAGCTCATTAACCGACAGCATGTGGTGAAATGTAGACTAAAGTAATAAATACTACAGAAACATAATATTGACTGTTGACTATCTCCTGAATCATCTGCAGTAAGTTTTAAGTATTTTTCAGTTAACCGTCATAAAACTGAAGTGAACCGACGGCAATTTGGAAGGAAAACCGTCAGTTTCAACAGGATTCATGGTGAGTTGAAGTCAGGCTGACCTTTGAGGGTCTTGATGTTCATGGCCAGGTCACTCTTGGTGCTGTAAACATCTTCACATGTTGGACGTCTTCTCATCATGCTGACGTCACTGTGGACCAGCCAGTCAGCCACCTTGCTCTCGGCCGACATCACTTCAGCGGGTGTGGCTGTTGTGATGGTGGTCTTAGTGGGCGGAGCCTGCTGCTTCCTCTGGCGGGTGGAGAACTTGGTGACGTGGTCTTTGATCTTGATCTTGCCGGGCATGCAGTCGTCGAACTCGATGGTGAAGGAGGCGTGGCTCTGAACGACAGGTGGGGTCGAGGTTGGAGGGGAGGGCGGGGCCGTGTTCGTGTCCTTGGTGGGTATCTCATGAAGCTCCGCCCCCGAGGTTTTGGGGTGCTGGAAGTCTTTGGTGGGGATCTCAAAGTAGCTCGGTTCCCGGTGATACGAAGGGAAGACGGTCTTTTGTTGGGAGTCGGACAGAGATCCAGAAAAGTCCGGATCCACCGACAACGGATCTTTCTGGACTTCTGACGCAAAAAACAGAGTTACAAACATTTTATAAATTCTTTTAATAATATTACAGGTGTAGTAATACAACTACGTCCGTGAACCGAGGCTGAAGGAAAACATTAAAAAGTTAAACAATGAAAACACTGTTTGTTCTTCCTGTTTTACTTATTCGATATCTATTGTACTTTAGTAAAAAGAAAAGATAAAGAAAGAAATTTCTGAAAAATCATTGTTTAGATTGTTTCTAACATGGGCAAAGCACATTTATCTTCTTTTCTTTTTAATTTTCATTCGTTATCTCGACTGTTTCCTCTAGATAGTTTAAACTGTATTATAATGTTGTTAATGTACTTTGGTCTGTAAAGTTTATAAAAGAAATAAACTTATTTCATGTAAAAGAACGCAGAGTAAGCAACTAGTTTTCCAAAGAAACATGAAAAACATGAACAACAGCTACAGTTATTTTAAATTAATAATTAAAAAAAAACACTGTGTAAACCCAGTGAATTTACAAACTGCACGTGTAAAAAATATTATGCATATTTTATAAATACAGTTTGTAGCAAATCATGTTCGCTGATGTTCAGAAATCAACAAGAAACATCGACACGAGTGTCAGAACCGAGTCTGACGACGAGTTAGACAACAAAGCAGCAACGAGTCAGCAACTCAACGAGTCGCTGCAACAGATTTTCACCTGCATGAGGTTCATCGCTGGTGTGAACTTTACTCCCATAATCCTCCTCTCCCCACCAGGAGGGCTGACCGTACAGAGGAGTGGGCCGACACACCAGAGGCTCTGCAACACACACACACAAAATATTATTTTATTAACTATTATTTACAGTATCAGTGTTGTACCCTGTGTCACACTCTCAGTACTCAGTATTCTGGGTAGTTTGCAGTATTGTTTGCAGTATTGTTTGCAGTATTGTCTGCAGTATTGTTTGCAGTATTGTTTGCAGTATTGTTTGCAGTATTGTCTGCAGTATTGTTTGCAGTATTGTTTGCAGTATTGTCTGCAGTATTGTTTGCAGTATTGTCTGCAGTATTGTTTGCAGTATTGTCTGCAGTATTGTTTGCAGTATTGTCTGCAGTATTGTTTGCAGTATTGTCTGCAG
>JAPZDV010000010.1:22068097-22081027 GCA_029814665.1 Acanthurus lineatus | reverse complement strand
TGTGTGTGTGTGTGTGTGTGTGTGTGTGTGTGTGTGTGTGCGTGTGTGTGTGTGTGTGTGTGTGTGTGTGTGTGTGCGTGTGTGTGTGTGCATGTGTGTGTGTGTGTGTGTGTGTGATATTCCAGTCTGACCAGTTTGAGGCGAGGTGTGGATCATCAGTGTGAGAACACAAACTCTGTTTACTTCACTGATCAAAACACTCAACCTGAATCTGTTTTTATCAGAAGATCAACAGCTGACTACATTTCCCATGAGCACTCACGGCTGGACAGCTGGGGGCTGAGGACGAGGACAGTGACCTTGGCGGTGTGTGATTGGCCGTTGGAGTCGGTGACGGTCAGCTGGAAGACGTACGAGCCCGGCTGCAGGTTGGAGAGTCTCACCTGGTCAGGTAGATCCGTCTTCTACAGAAAAACATTCAAAAATCTTTATTTAAAACTTAATGACGCACACTAACAACCAATCAGCCGCCAGAAAATAACAACGACATGACGCAGACGGTTATTCACTCTAAGATCGTCCTCTGTCATTGGTCAGAACCCAACTCGGTGAACGAGACTTCGTACAGAAACTTTCTGAGACAACGAACAGCTGACGGAAGGTCATGTGACCAGGAAGAAGATGGAGGCTGGAATAGGCAGCGCAGAGATGTTTCCTGTTGCCATGGTAACCTCATGGCCCCTGAGTGGGGGCTGATGTGTGTGTGTGTGTGTGTGTTTGTTTGTGTGTGGTGCACAGCGCCCCCTGCTGCCTCGGGAGCTCTGTGCGATCTCGCTGTGTTTTCGACTCTTCAGGTGAACTTCCTGTTTCTTTGCCAAGTTTGGATGTTGCTTGAAACAATGAGGTCGTCTCATTGGCCACCTCCACCAGTGTAAGCCCCGCCTCCTGTGACTCAGCAGGTCTTACCTCCACGTTGACGCCGTCATCTCCACTCTGCAGGGTCCACGTGTACTCCGTGATGTGGGCGTCGCCCAGCGCCAGGCTCTCGATGCCGCTGAGCGTCACCGTCTCTCCAGGCTGAACAATGACATCACGACTTGCGATGGCGATGGGCGGAGCTTCATCACCTGGACACAGTGATGTCACACAGAAACGTTTCTTATTTACATTTTTACACTTCCACAGTTTTACTACAAATGAAGCATATTTAGGACAAATAAGTCACATGACCTCAGTTCATCGGATCATGTGATTCACCGCTGAGGAGGCTGGTAACCAATCAGAACTGAGATCAGACTTCAAACAGTTTTCGGACTCGTGTTTGATCAAAGACGCCGCGGACTGACAGGAAATTAAAACCGAACACGCGACTGAAAGATTTCGTTTCCTCTCGTTCACGTTGTTTCCGTCTCAAACGTCTCAGCTGGTTCAGACTTTAAACACCTGTCAGTCTGTTGCTAGGAGACGTCTGTAGCTCCGTCCAGTCCAGAGCAATAACCTGTGTAAACAGGAAGTCATGAGCTCTACCCTTCAAAATAAAGTTCTGAAAGGAGACTTGCAGATCCTGTGTGATGTTCTTATGTATGCACATCTGCGTGTTCAGACTGAGAGGAGAAACCTTTAATGCTAAGCTAATGAAAAGAAAATGCTAACTGATTTATTAGCATCATGTTTTCTCAGAATGTTGCATCTCTGTTTGTACTGTAAAGCTTTAATACAATAATAACACAGTACTTTCACAATCTGCGATCACGTGGAAGCTGCACCGAGTCTGTTTGTGTCTGCTCATCTTTGGACTCTGAACTCGCTCTCAGTGTGTGAGCAGCCGCAGGTGTGTCCAGGTGTGTCCAGGTGTTTCAGCTGACTCAACTTGGTTCAACCTCTCACCTTTGTTCTATCAGCTGGAATCAGAGCGACAGCACTAAACTGCAGACATGAACACAGTCTCTTGATGATCTGCAGTAAAACTGTGATACTTTCTACCTGCAGGTGCTTCAGTGTGCGACAGCAGCACGTTACGCAGTGTTACAGTGTTACAGTGTTACAGTGCTACAGTGTAACAGTGTAACAGTGTAACAGTGTTACAGTGTTACAGTGCTACAGTGTTACAGTGTTACAGTATTACAGTATTACAGTGTAACAGTATTACAGTATTACAGTGTTACAGTGTTACAGTGTTACAGTGTAACACTGTTACAGTGCTACAGTGTTACAGTGTTACAGTATTACAGTATTACAGTGTTACAGTGTTACAGTATTACAGTGTTACAGTGTTACAGTGTAACACTGTTACAGTACTACAGTGTTACAGTGTAACAGTATTACAGTACTACAGTGTTACAGTGCTACAGTGCTACAGTGTTACAGTGTTACAGTATTACGGTGTAACAGTGCTACAGTATTACGGTTTCACAGTGTAACAGTGTTACAGTGTTACAGTGTAACAGTATTACAGTGTTACAGTGTTACAGTGTTACAGTGCTACAGTGTTACAGTGTTACAGTGCTACAGTGCTACAGTGTTACAGTGTTACTTTTTGCTGTACTGGCTGTGAAATCACACTGTGAATCACTTTTTGTTCGGCACTCACACAAATTTAAACAGCTTCTTTCAGCTTTTCCTGTGATTTAGACATAAATCCTGTAATATTGATCTTATTTAAAAATAATAATGTATAACTGAGCTCATCCAGGTGCGCCTCACCTGCTCCCTGCGGTCCCTGCAGGTGTTTCCGGTACACGGACTCTCTGATGTAGCTCCGGTATCCAGCCTGGTTCACGAACCTGCACACGAAGCGGTTTCTGTGGACGCAGTTGAACAGGACGCAAGTGTGGTTTTCCGCCGCTGCCGCTCCGGTGCCGCGCGGCTCCAGCATCGCCAGGTTGCAGCGCGGATCCTCGCAGCACGCGCGCTCACAAGCGTCCGCGGAGCGCAGATGCGCGGTGGCCAGCAGAGCCGCTCCCTCTTTCACCGCGTCCTCCGCGTCCAGCACGAAGTTTTCCTGACCGGAGCGGAAAACGACGTTGCTGCAGTCCTCCGCCGCTCCGGCGAGCGGCAGGCGGAGGAGGAGGAGGAGGAGGAGGAGGAGGGGAGGCAGCAGGGAGGAGAAAGAGGAGCACGAAGGCATTTCAGCCGCAGTCAGAGAAAATACCAAGAAGAAAACAGTTTACTGCTTAATGACGCGTCGCGCCGCTCAGCTCGTCAACACAAAGACCGGAAGCGGTTTCCCTCCAGATCTTGACAAAAACGTTCAGTCGTTTAAAAGCCGTCAGAATCAAGTGTGCGCGCGTGCTGTTGTTTCTCTGTTCAGCTCCTCAGGTGTGTCTCACCTGCCACAGGAAGTGGCCAGGACAAAGACACTCCTCTGACAGGCCAATTAGACTGACGCAAAACTGCCTCACTCAGGTGTGGTGACACGGGGAAGAACAGGTAATACTTAACCGTTCAGTGACGTCACCGAGTATCAATAAATGATACAAAGTGTGAATATTGGTGCGTTCAGCGATCAATAAAGAAGATATTTGTCACGTTTTTGTCCGAGTTTGTTTTTTTATTTTAACTTCAGAGATTCAACAAGTTGAGCTGAAAAATAAAATCAAAGTGACTCAAACTTCACTTTTACTCCGTAACACCGCACCTGATGACCGAAACACACCTCTGAGTGTGTGTGTGTGAGAGAGAGAGAGTGTGTGTGTGTGTGAGAGTGTGTGTGTGCGTGTGTGAGAGAGAGAGAGTGTGTGTGTGTGTGAGAGTGTGTGTGTGTGTGTGTGTGTGTGTGTGAGAGAGAGAGTGTGAGAGTGTGTGTGTGTGTGCTCAGTGAGTCACTGCCGGTCAGGAGTTAAGCTCGTGTACCTGTAACCAGGTGCTGTGTCACTCAGGTAAAACAATATGACATCATTAAACTTCACTTATGGAGCCACACACACACACACACACACACACACACACAGAGTTATCAGTATGGAGGCCAAATATACTCATATAAATATTAGATGAATGTGTGTTGGTGTCATAGTTGAGCGCCTCCTTGTGGTCATTTCAGAGTGTGTTTTCAGCAGCATGGAACACTGTGGATTCATCTGCCTGCAGGTTCTGCACAAACAAGGCAGGGTGTGTGTGTGTGTGTGTGTGTGTGTGTGTGTTGTATCAACAGGGACCAGCAGAGGGCGTCGCTGCCTTTGTTTATGAGAGAGAAGGATTCTGTGTTGAAGCTTTCAGATTTCACCAGGAGAAGAAGACGACTGAACAAACGGCTCCAGTGATCACAAGTGGTTTTATTTCACCTCAGTTTCTGAAGTCAAACATTTTATTTTCATTGTGTGATTTTTAATATTCTGACTGAAACTTTCAGAAAAAACTATTTAAAGTCGCTAACATGCAGCTGAAACCAGAGTTTCTCAAACAGCAGCTGACAGCAGAATTCACTGCTGGAGTTTGATGATCATTCATGTCGTTTGTTCAAGCTTTGAAAAACACCAAAGACAGAACAAAGAAAGTCCATCAGAGCCAGAACATGCAGAACATGCAGAACATGCAGAATATACAGAACATGCAGAACATGCAGAACATGCAGAAGAGACAGAAGAGACAGAAGAGACAAAAGAGACAGAAGAGACAGGATGTGAGTTTCCAACCAAACTTTCGGAGAACTTTCCTCAGAGTCTTGAGAACGCTGAACTGTTTGAATCAACTTTAACTTTCTCTCCTTTTTATTGGCGAGTTACAACACGTGCAGACAGAGAGTGAGATCTGATAAAACAAGGACTCATTCTGTGATTTAAAGTTTAAAACTGCACAGCAAACCTTCAGAGATTCAACACGACGTTTCATTTCACATGACTGATGATTAATGATTAGCACTAATAATTATTTGTAATTATGCTGATTAATCGACTGTTTGGGCTGATTTCTGTTCCTCCGGTCATCCAGGATCAGGAGCACCTGTCGGTCAGAACAGATTGAGATTATTATTGAAGATGAAAAGAGACAAAAACATGGTTGGTATGAAAACATGAGAGAAGTTCATGTCAGCAAACATCTGTTTTGAATCACTGACGATATTTAAAATCTGTTTCTAGAAACGGCTGATTGACTGCGACGCTTCATATTTTTACCAACTAAAGTTAAAAGAAACAGACATGTTAACTCAATGTTCACTTACAAATTTCTCTCTGAGCTTCATACGAAACCTGAAGGTTTGAAACATCTTCAGCAGCTTTCAGCAGAGAACATCATGAGAAGCTTTGAGAGCTTCAAGCAAAGCCACATCTTTTTTTTATTTTAAATTTTGCTTTTGATTAAAAAAAGAAAAGTTTTGTGAATTCATGTCGCTTTACAGCATCCAACATCAAGAGTATTTAGCTTCATCTACCTGTGATGACGACCCTCTGGGATCTTCTCACTCATCCAGGCCTTTCTTGGCAGATCCGTCCCTGGTTTTTGCCCTCAGCTTGTTCACCTGCGACTCTGCGATGTCGGCCCTCTCCTCCGCCTCCTCCAACTCGTGCTGCAGCTTGCGGACTTTGGACATGTTAGTGTTTGCCGCCTCCTCTGCTTCCTCGGCTGCACGTTTGTAGGACTTGACCTTCAGCTGCAGCTTGTCCACCAGGTCCTGGAGGCGGTTCATGTTCTTGCGGTCCTCTTCAGTCTGGTAGGTGAGCTCCTTGATGCGGCGTTCATACTTGCGAACGCCCTTGATGGACTCTGCTCCCCTCCTCTGCTCCGCCTCCAGCTCGTTCTCCAGCTCTTTGATGCGAGCCTCCAGTTTCTGTAGCTGCTTCTTGCCTCCCTTCATGGCAATCTGCTCAGCCTCGTCCAGACGGTGCTGCAGGTCTTTGATGGTCTGCTCCATGTTCTTCTTCATTCGCTCCAGATGGGCACTGGTATCCTGCTCCTTCTTCAGCTCCTCAGCCATCATGGCAGCATCTGTGATGGCCTTCTTTGCCTTCTCTTCAGCGTTGCGGTTCTCTTGTATGGCCTCCTCCATCTCGCTTTGCAGGTGGAGGAGGTCTGCTTCATGCTTCTTCTTTTGGTTGATCAGGCTGGTGTTCTGAGAGTGCAGGAGTTGCATGCGCTCTGTAGCATCAGTCAGCTCCTGCTCAGCCAGTTTGCGACTCCTTTCGGTCTGCTCGAGGGCGGCTCTTACTTCCTCCAGCTCGGCCTGGATGAGGTTGTGTCGGCGCTCCAGGAGGGCGATGTTCTCTCTCAGGTCATCATTGCCATGTTGTGCATCATCCAGCTGCAGCTGAGAGTCCTTCAGGAACGCCTGCAGGCTCTTGAGCTGTTTCTGGGCATCAGCTGCCTGCCTGTTAGCTTGGCCAAGCTGGATCTCCATCTCATTGAGGTCACCTTCCATCTTCTTCTTGACTCTTAGGGCCTCATTGCGGCTCCTGGTTTCGGATTCCAGAGAAGTCTGAAGAGACTCAAGCATCCGTTGGTAGTTCCTCTTTGCTTGCTCCATCTCCTCATCTTTCTCAGCGAGCTTGCGCTCCATGTCAGCCTTCACTTGGTTAAACTCCAGCTGGGCTCTGAGGATCTTGCTCTCTTCATGCTCCAGAGAACCCTCTGCCTCTTCCAACGCTGACTGAAGTTCTGCCTTTTCCTGCTCCAGCTGCTTCCGGATCTTCTCCAGTTCATGGGCACTCCTGCCGCCCTCCCCCAATTGGTCTGTGAGGTCAGAGATCTCCTCTTGGAGGTTCTTGTTTTCTCTTTTCATCGTCTCAAGTTGGTCCAGACACTCCTCATAGGCGTTCCTCAGCTTGAAGAGTTCAGTGCTCAGAGAGCGAGCCTCCTTCTGAGAGGCCTCCAGCTCACACTGTGACTCCTCAAACTTCTGCTTCCACTCTGCCATGACTTTGTCAAAGGCTCTTTGCTTTTTGTCCAAAGCTGCAGATGCTGCATTGGATCTCTCAAGATCCAGCATCAGGTCTTCAATCTCATTTTGGAGGCGGTGCTTGGTCTTCTCGAGAGATGAACACTTTGCATTCACAGCCTCGATTGCCTCCTCAGCCTCCTGCAGTCTTTGAACTAGCTTCTTCTTTGCTTCTTCCAGTTCCTCTGTTCTCTGGATTCCATCAGTTTCATATTTTGTCCTCCATGCTGAGACCTCCGTGTTGGATTTGGACAGAGCTCTCTGAAGCTCAGCCTTTGCTTCTTGCTCCTCTTCAAACTGCTCTCGGAGGAGATCGCAGTCATGACGAGCAGATTGCACGGCGTGCGCGAGGGCGTTTTTAGCCTTGACTTCTTCTTCCAGCTGCCTACGTAGATCTTCTACCTGCTGGTTGTATGAGTTTTTCCCTCTGGTCAGCTGTGATATCAGACACTCCTTCTCCTCCAGCTGCCGTCCAAACTCACCGTTCTCGGTGAGCAGCTTGGCCCTCTGGGTAGTCAACTCATTGATGGTCCTCTGAGCTTCCTCATATTTACTCTTGTACTCGTTCATGTTGTCCTCCATTGTTCTGCACATCTTCTCCATGTTTGACTTGGCTTTTACTACACTCTCCATGTTAGAGGACAAGTCATCCAACTCCAGCTTCAGTTCACTCTTTTCCTTCTCCAGCTTCTGCTTCACACGCTGCAGGTTGTCGATTTGTTCGCCCAGTTCAGCAACACTGTCAGCGTGTTTCTTCCTCAGGGAAGCAGCTGTGGCCTCATGTTGGAGAGTAGATTCCTCCAGCTCCCTGCGCAGCTTCTGGAATTCAGCATCTCTCTTCTTATTCAGCTCCACCTGTGCTGATGTTGCTCCACCTGCCTCTTCCAGGCGCTCGCTGATGTCCTCCAGCTCACGAGAAAGATCAGAGCGTTGCTTCTCGACCTTGGCCCGAGCTGCTCGCTCAGCATCCAGCTCCTCTTCTAGTTCCTCAATTCTTGCCTGATTTTCTTTCAGCCTCTTCTGGAGCTGAACCGAAGCAACCTGCTCGTCCTCCAGTCTTGAGTTTATTTGGACAATGTCAAAGTCTTTTTTTTTAAGTTTTTCCTCCAGCTGCTGCTTGTCGTTTTCTAAGTCCATCAAACTCTCCTGGGTCAGTTTCAGGTCTCCTTCGAGCTTCCTCTTTGAGCGTTCCAAGTCCATCCTGACTTTCTTCTCTTGCTCCAGTGAGCCCTCCAGATCATCCACCTGTTGCTCCAGCTTAGCTTTGGCTTTGGTCAAGCTGTTGGCTTTGTCCTCTTCACTCTGAAGATCATCCAGTGTCTGCTGGTGAGCCTCCTGTAGTGCCTTCTTCTCTTTGGTCAGCTTCATGATGTTTTCATCCTGAGAGGCCATTTCCTCCGTCAGGTTTTTCACCTTGTTTTCTGTGGCATGTTTTTCTTTCTCGACTTTGGCCAGCGTCAGCTCCAGATCATCTATATCCTTCTTCAACTCGGAGCATTCATCCTCCAGCTTGCGTTTCTTAGCGGTGAGATCTGCATTCAGCTCCTCCTCATCCTCCAGTCTCTCTGCCATCTCTTTCAGCTTGGCCTCCAGTTGAATCTTGCTTTTTATGAGCTGTTCGCAGCGTTCTTCAGCGTCTGTCAGTGTGTCCTGTTCAGACTGAATTTGCAGTGTCAGGTCATTCTTTTCTTGGAGAAGAGTCACTATTTTCTCCTCTAGTTCCTTCCGTCTTGTTTCTGATTTTTCCAGAGCCTCTTTCAGCTTGTTGAACTCATCCTTCATGTTGGCCATCTCCTTCTCAGACTCAGCACTTTTCAGCAGTGGTTTGATCTTGAAGAACAGCTTCATCCAGGGCCAATTTTTTACACCCAGAAAAGAGCGAAGGTTCCACTGGATGACCATCAGGGCATCTCTCCGTTCTACAAGCTTAGCAAACTGCGCCCTCATGAGGATTGCCCGGGCATTAGCCTGAATTCTGGTGATGATACGAGACAGTTGCTCATCTCGCATTTCCTCCAGAGTCCCCAGCAGGCCAGCTTTAAAGAAGACTTTGGTGTGACCAAACTTGTACTGAGTGTGGTCGATGTCCAGTGATCCCAGCAGCTTTTCAGCACTCTTCTTGCAGTCAATGAACTGGCCTTCAGGAATAGCAGAGGCATTCAGGATCCTGTACCTTTGTTTGAAATCGCCATAGAGCACCCTGTTTGGGAAACCTTTTCTGCAGATTCTGATGCCTTCCAGGACACCGTTACAGCGCAGCTGGTGCATCACAAGGCAGTTGTCCATGACCCCTGGGGTTTTTCTCTCATTTGGAATGAGACAGCGGACAAAGTGGGGATGGGTGGTCTTCAGGTTGGTCATCAGCTTGTTCAGGTTTTCCCTGTGAAGTGCCGACACGGTCTGAAATGAGGAGCCTTTCTTCTTGGCTCCTTTTCCACCTCCTTTGTCAGCACTGTCAGCTCCTGAATAGCTTGAAAACAGCAAACTGAGAAGCTTAAGAGACGACTTCTGGTAAAGACCGACCACAGTTTCATTGAGGGGGTCTTTGTTTTTGACCAGCCAGTTGGTGATGTTGTAGTCCACCGTGCCAGCATAGTGAACCAGGGCAAAATGAGCCTCTGCTTTCCCCTTTGCAGCCCTCGGCTTTTCAAACATCTTGTTCTTGCCCAGATGATTATCATAGAGCTTGGCCTTGAAGGTCTGATCGCTGGCCTTGGGAAACATGCATTCCTCCTCTAGAATCGACAGGATCCCCAGTGGCTTCTCAATGAGGTCAATACATGCCTGTAAGTCCATCCCAAAGTCAATGAACTCCCAGTCAATACCTTCCTTTTTATACTCTTCTTGCTCCAGAACAAACATGTGATGGTTGAAAAACTGTTGCAGCTTCTCGTTGGTGTAGTTGATGCACAGCTGCTCAAACGTGTTGTAATCAAAGATCTCAAACCCAGCGATGTCCAGCACTCCTATGAAGTACTGACGATGCTGTTTTGTGTCCAGGGATTGGTTGATTCTCACCACCATCCAGTTGAACATCTTCTCATACACTGACTTGGCCAGAGCGCCGAGGGCGTAGTAGACTTGGTCTACACTTTGGCCTTTGGTGACATATTCATTTCCCACCTTGACTCTGGGATGGCAAAGCCCTTTGATGAGGTCAGCAGAGTTCAGCCCCATCAGGTAAGCTGATTTATCAGCAGCCTCCGTCCCATCCGGCTCAGCCTGCTCCTCACGCTGCTTCTGTTTGAACTTCATGTTACCGTAGTGCATGATGGCGCCCGTCAGCTTGTAGACACCCATCTTCTCATCTGCGGTGAAGCCGAGCACATCGAAGGCGCTGTCTGTGGCCATCAGCTCCTCTGAGTCGTTGATGGAGGCGACCGTCACCTCTCCTTGGGAGATGTAGGAATAATCGTACGGGTTGTTGGTGATCAGCAGCATGTCGAGCAGCTCTGGCTTCTGATTGGACAGGATCTGGTAGAAAATGTGGTAGTTCCTCTCTGACTTGAGCTGAAAGGTGACACGTGACTTCTCCAGCAGGTACGTCTCGATGTCAGCAGACGACAGCTTGCCACTCGTACCAAAGTGAATTCTGATAAATTTTCCAAAGCGAGACGAGTTGTCATTTCTCACTGTCTTGGCGTTGCCGAAGGCCTCCAGTGCAGGGTTCGCCTGGATGATTTGATCCTCCAGAGTCCCCTTGCTGGTGTCTTTTTTGCCTCCACCACCAACTGCGGCGATGCTGGCGAAGTACTGGATGACTCTTTTTGTGTTCACAGTCTTCCCAGCCCCAGATTCTCCGGTGATGAGCACAGACTGGTTCTCCCTGTCGGTCAGCATGTACTGGTAGGCGTTGTCAGAGATGGAGAAGATATGAGGAGGAGCCTCAGTTCTCTTCTTCCCCCTGTAAGCTGCCACCACCTCAGCATCGTAGACCGGGAGCCACTTGTAGGGGTTGACGGTGACGCAGAAGAGTCCAGAGTAGGTGTAGATCATCCAGGCAGCGTAACGCTCTTTGAGGTTAAACAGCACGGCGGGTTCGTGGAGGAAAGTGAACATCGCCATGTCTTCAATTTTATCGAATTTCGGCGGGTTCTGGGGATGGACGTCAGACTCCTTCACAGTGACTGTGGTCCCATCCTCCTTCTTCACCGTCGCCATCCCTCCATCTTTGCTTTGGACTTGTCCCTTCATAAATTCCACCTTATCATCGACCACAAAGCACTCAGTCTTGATGTCAAATGGTCTGGTCTGGGCCTCCAGACGCTCCTTCTCTGACTTCCTCAGGTAAGGAGCAGCCTTCCCGAACTCAGCCATCAGTGTGTCACCCATGTTTGAGGGTGAAGGTCCGCGGCAGAGAGATCAATCTGAGGAGAGAGACTTTCTTCTGACGACTCCGTTGCAGGACTGCAGACTCTTCACAGCAGGCAGACGTTTATAAAGGATCCATGTGGACCAAATTAGGAAATAACTAAAGTTGGCACTGAGATGTGAAAGCAGCATGAGGGCAGTTTCAGGACCTTTGGCTGTCAAAGTCCATTTTAGGAAAAGAAGCATTTCACTGCTTATCTGCCTGCTGATAAGAAGTCCTGACACCTCCTCATTTAGACTCCACTCAGCTCCGACTGCGTCCTCAGTTCATCCACCGTTTCTGTTCATCAGCCGCCTGCAGCAGCCTGAGACCCTTTCAGAAGCAAAACCTCATTAAAAAAAGACCAACAAAACAAAAAAACTGTAGAGAAACAGCAAATACAAAAACTTTTCCGTTTAAGTGTCTCAATATTTCACTTCACATCCTGAAAATCTACAGAATCCTTCATTTTGATCTTCTGTGCTGCACTTTATGCATTTTGCCACCTACTGATTCTGAAACACTTTGTCCTGAAATAAAGAAACAGAAAATACATTTTCTACCATGTTTTCAGAATAAGAAAAAAAATTAAACAAAATAAAACAACAGATTTAAAAACAGATTTGATTTAAAGAAGGAAACAGCTTGGAAGAAGTGGCTCATCTCTCCTTCACATCATGTTTAATGAAATGTGTCAGAGCTTTCATTCAAATCTGAGCTGAAAGTCCGAACTTTTCTGTTTGTCATCGTTTTGTTTCCTCAGTCTGAAGTTTAAACTGCTTCAGGAACCACAAACACAATCTGAGTCTCATTTTTATGACCGTTTGGATTAAATCGCCTCTAAATCTCTGAATTCAAGTTTCCATCAGTGACTCAAACGTCACAAACGTTTTTTAAATCTGGTTCAAACTCGCAGAACTTTATTGGAAAGTTTGATGGATGTGACAGAAAGTTTGATTCTGTTTCTTTTGCTGAAATTTTCCCTTAAAACCATCCAAAGCTTTTTTAATAAACCAACATCTGACATTTAATATCAAACTATTAATAATTTCTTTATCTCAAAGGTTTCAGATCCGTCAGGATGAATTTCAGGGAACTGAAGCTGCAGATGTCTGTCTGTCTGTCTGTATGCCTGTCTGTCTGTCTGTCTGTCTGCCTGCCTGTCTGTCTGCCTGCCTGTCTGTGTGAAGTGTTGGTGTCTGTTTATCTCTGACAGTCTGGACTCATCAGCTCTCAGCCTCCAAATAGAAACCAGAGACACTTGAATCTGGTTTTATCTCCGTCACAGAGACACACGGACCTTCCGGCAGGTGAAACCTCGTTTCTCCAGATGTGCTCGATGTTTGTGACGAACTGAAGGAGGAAGTTTTTCTTTCCTGTGCTGAGAATCTTCTCCTTCTTCTGATGAATAAAGGATGTAAAAAGCTTCTTGTTCGAGCTGCAAAATGTCCCAAAGCTGGAAACTGTTTTTCTGTTTTTCTGAGCTCATCAAACCTTCCTGGAGATACGTGGTTCTCAGAGGACAGCCGGGCTCCATCAGATGCTTCACTGTGGAGTCCAGAGGCCCTGAAGCAGTAACTGTAGTTAAAGTAATAGAGTACAGTGGCCCTGAAGCAGTAACTGTAGTTAAAGTAATAGAGTACAGAGGCCCTGAAGCAGTAACTGTAGTTAAAGTAATAGAGTACAGTGGTCCTGAAGCAGTAACTGTAGTTAAAGTAATAGAGTACAGAGGCCCTGAAGCAGTAACTGTAGTTAAAGTAATAGAGTA
>JAPZDV010000010.1:22051155-22062451 GCA_029814665.1 Acanthurus lineatus | reverse complement strand
CCTCACCCACCCACCCACACCCACCCACCCCCACACACACACACACACACACACACACTCACACACACACACACACACACACACTGTAAAAACACAACAAACAAACACACAAACAAACAACAGCAGGTGTGTTTGTGTTCTTGCTCACCTGGTTTCGCTGACGATGTGTGTGAGAGCGCCGCCCTGCAGGTACTCCATGATGACCCAGAGCTCCTCCTCCACCAGAGCACTGCGGAACATCTCCACCACGTTCTGGTGCCTGTAGTCCCTCATGATCACCACCTGAGACAATTGCACATTAAGCTGGAAGTTTTTCAGAGTAAAAACGGCCTGAAAGGATGGATTCAGGGCAAAAATGATGAAGTTTTTTAAAGAAAACAGCCACAAAGACATTTTAATATTTATATATAATTGAATCTGTCCGGTCTGAGTCTTTAAACGAAGTCTTTTTATTTGTGTTGGACGTTTTCTTGGTTAAGAGCAAATACAACAAAGTGAAAAAGATATTTCAGATGAATCGGATCATCAGTTGAACTAATCGATAACAGAAATGATGTTCTGTGTTTCATTATTTAATAATTATCAGTTTTCTAATGAGGTCACATTAAACTGTTGGTGAAGATCAATGAAATTCTTACAATGGAGATAATAAATCATCTATTTGTCACTTGAAAAAAAATTTTTGAAAATGGAAAAAGATGATAAACAACAAAAACAAACCATCATAAACTACTTTTATTGTGAATTCATCGTTTCATTTTTTCTGGAAAACTTTAAAAAAAATATTTTCTGCTTTCAGCTCCTCAAATGAGTTTTTTCTTTATTCATAAAATATCAGAAAAATGATTGTTTCTGTTTTAAGCTGTCGAATAAAATTAAAACCATTTAAGGAATTTTTAGTAATTTTTAAGGTTCAGAGACAAACAGTTTTATCATCGAAAACTTCTGAAGTATTTTTAGTTTGAGCTTTAAAGGGAAGAACTTTTGAAAATTTCAGCGAAAGATAAAACGAGTCGGACACTCAGAGGTCACAAATCTGGTTCCCTCATTTTATTTGTCTCCATAAACACTGATCTTATCGATCTTATTGATCTTATTGATCTTATTGATCAGTGTTTGTCAGCAGCTCTTTTCTGCTGAGATAAAAAAGTGTTTTCTGTCTTTTTCACACCTGCCCGAGTGCTAGATTTATTAGCCCGATGTGGCGTTTTACTTGTTACAGCCTGCAGGGGGCAGAAGAGGCTCAGGTGTCTGTGAGTGAACTTTATGTGATGTGATTGGTTTCTGAGCAGGATCTTTTACCTCGTTGAAGAGCAGCTCTCGGCGCTGCTGCTTCCTCAGGTCCATCATCTTCACTGCCACCTGTCGCCCGCTGTGCCTCTCGCGGGCGATGCAGACGACACCCGTGGACCCCTCCCCGATCTTCACAAAGTTTTCCAGAGTCGTTCTCGGGTCTCCTGGATCCACCACCATCTGCAGCGCCGCCTTAAACTGTTCATGAGTCACTTTCACACCTCCGCCAGGTGCCATCTGCTGGGGGGAGGAAGGGCAGAGGCGGCCGGGGGGTTGCCCTGGAGACCCCGTGGGGGAGGGGCGGGGCTTGGCAGGGCCGTTCTGATTCAGGGGGGTCGATGTTTTTTGTTGAAGTCCAGTTTTGAGGCTGGCAGAGGGGCGGAGCGAGCGCTGAGGTAACCCTCTACCTGCAACCAGGGGGCTGCTGGTGCTGTTGGGAGGGGGCAGCAGGAGGGGGGAGGAGGGGGAGGTGGGCTGAGAGAAGAAGACAAAGGGCTGTCAAAACCTGCAGGAAGTCATCAGTTCATCTTCATCATCATTCTTTGAAGTGGGGAAGACGCAGATTTATGTGACATCCATGTTGCAATTTTTGAGCCTTTTATTTAAATTTATAATGAAAATTAATTTGTACATCTATTTTACTTCTGTTTCTGAGACCAGATGTCAGTTTTTCTTTAAAAAGTTTTGGGTGATTTGGTAATAATGACTCATAACTGCACGTGATGGGTGAAATCAAAAACAGAACAGATGACGAACGCAGAGTCACTGGATGTTAAAGGAGGAAACATTTGTGCATCATCAGCAGAGAATCAGATCTTTGTGCTTTTTAATTATCAACAGACCTTTTTTCTTAAAGATGTTTTAATTATTTTGTTTATTCTGTCAGCTTTCTTAAGATGTAACAGAGCTGCATCCTTAGAACACAAGAGGTCCAAACACAGATCCCTGTGGGACTCCATGTTTAACGAACACAGGCCCGTTCAGACTGTTTCTTTAAGGTAAAAACTGCTCTTCTCTCTCTGTCTGAGCTACATGTTCAGCTTCACCCCACCATCACACCTGTGCAGTGAATACACCGCAGACAGTTAGCTTAGCTGAGAACACAGACTGGAAACAATACACAGTTAGCTTAGCAAGGACACAATGCAAACAGGAAAGCCGATAGCTAATTGCATAACAGCAAACTGTTAATCGTGGTTATAATAAGCTAAGCTAAGCTAACAGAATGTAGAACTTTTCCTTTACGCAGCTCGTGTTACCTTGAGTTCGTAGGAGGAGCTAGGCCTTCTGGGAGTTTCTCTGGAGGAGGACAGCAGGTCGGGCAGGTGACCGGCGGCTGGTTTCAGTCTCAGGTGAGCTCTGCCGTTGGTCTCCACAGTCTGCAGGTTGTAGTGACAGGAAGCTGGCCTCTGTTTTAGCCCCGCCCCCTCACTGCGAGCATACTGTGCCCCTTGGTGACCTGTCACACCTGTCCTCTGAGGTGACACAGGTGTGGGGGGCGTGGCCTCGGACAGAGTCCCCACCTCACAGATGGACTTGGCTCTCTGCAGAGCTGCATTTGGTTTGGAGCCGTTATTGCGAACCTGTCGGATCCTGTCCTGCCAGTAGGTGGAGCCCCCGTTCACCTTATCGCCATGGTGACCGAGCTGCTCGTACTGGTATGACTCGTCCTCCGCAAGTTCTCCCAGTCGTCCCAGTGACTGAGCCCGTTTCCGTGCCGACGGGCTGCTGCGACGCAGCGAGTTGGAGCTGCTGACGGACAGACGGCTCATCTCAGAGATCACATGGGAGATGTAGTCGCCATGACCGATGAAACTACCGCGAACTATCGTCTGCAGACGGACAGACAGGAGGACGATCGATTATTGATCAATAAAGCTCTTATTGAAACAGACTTCACACAGTTCACAGGGTTAAATTCAAAGATCTGATACTTTAAGTTTGAATAAAAAGTGAAATAAAAAGAGTGAAGTTTAAAATTGAGCCACTTTTTTCAAATTACAGTGAAAATGAAGCGAAATCAGCAGTTGGTGAAATAAGTGATCAAAGATTATGAAGTAAAAATTAAAACAATAAGAAGAAGAAGAAAATGGAAAAGAGAATGAAAAATATAACTGATTTACTAAATTCTGAAATAATCAAGTATTCAAAAAAAACTTAACTCATTACTGTGAAATGATAATTATTAAAGCCTTTTAGTTTTTAAATTTCATTACATGAACACAATCTCCTTTTTTTGTTTCTTCTTGAATTATTTAAAAATCCTCCTGTTCAGTTCTTTTTCATGTCGTTTTGTTATAAAAATATAATTTACTGTCTCATTTATATATTTACACTGAGGTCAAACACACAGACACACAGGATCAGGTTCATCTAAGTTTACTGTAATGTAATAGTAATCTATTACCATCCCCAGTGTAATGTGTGAGTAGCTCTGTAACTACAATAACTGAATTATTAAAACCTACAGCAGAAATACCTGTTCTTGTAATAAATTATGTTTTATATTCTACCTAACTTTCGTAGAAACACGGTTCATTTAAAGTTCTGTGCGTCATGTGACCTCATGACAGACCGACAAGCATCATCAGGTTTGTTTACACCTGAGAGCACCTGCATGGAAACACCTGCTCATGTTTCAGCTCAGCTTCAGGCAAACGTGACATTTACAGAGACCCATGAACGCACCATCAGTGACCATACACACAGTGTTGGAGGCGGGGCCTAAATAAAACAAAACATGAAGCAGTGACATTTTAAACCACCAGATGGAGACAAAGAGCAGTGAGCCTGTTTCCTGTCCGACTGAATAATGAAAAGATGTTTTACTTTGTCAGAAACTGACGGCGCCATCACGGTTAAATGCTAAACGTGCCTCATACGCTAACACTAAAATTTGATGCTAATGTCATATCTCATGCTGTTTAACCGTCCGATGTGCTGCGAGCGCCCGGCTGGGTCAGAGGCGTCAGAGGCGTCATGGCGGGACTCAAGTCTCTGAAGATGACAGATTTTAAAAAGCTGAGGCGCCGTTGTGTCTTTGAAGTGGCCTCGCTTTGTTTTTCACACACCTGTCAGAGAGAGCCACCTGTAGACCTTACTGTTACTCTGATTACTGTTACTCTGATTACTGTTACTCTGATTACTGACAGGTGTCACGAGTCACTCTGTAGGAGCGTGTGTACAAACTGATCCTGGTTCACCTGCGGCAGGTGAAACCCACCTGACTGTTTTCAGACTTACTGACCAATCAGAGTAAGTGATGTCACTGTTACCGACATAAATGGAAGACAACAGTTTGTCTCACCTTCCTGAGTTCGACCTCGGTGACACGCGAAGGATCCACCAGGGGGCGTGGCCTCTTCAGCGTGTCGATGACACTCTGCCACTGCGGCGGCAGGCCCACGTAGCGTCCTGTAGCGGCATCAAACGACGTGTGGACGCGGTGCTGGAAGTCCTGCGGCGCCGAGATCTCCGGCCTGCGCTTCTTCTTCCTGCGGCCGAACATCACCGCGGCAACGCAGCAACGACAGCCGAGCGATGATGAGACCTGAAGGAGACAACAGGAAGCTGCAGGCTGAGCGCTGGACGAACGCCGCCGATCACACGGAGACATGACGCAGGGTCGAGTCTCACACACACACTCACACAGACACACAGAGAGACACACACTCAGACACACACACACACACAGACACACACACACACACACACACACACACACACACACTCAACACAGAGCAGAAAAACACACACTTAGAACACAAACATTCGTCATGAACACACACTCCTACAGAAACACACGCTTGTCGTGTCTGTAAACGCACGGCTTTCTTCCTGTTCTCAGGTGGTTCACCTGAGCCTCTGAGTCACATGACCTCCTCCTCCTCCCTCCTCTAACTGCCCAAACAGCCCAGGTGAGAACTCACCTGGCTGCATCATCCAGCACATTACAGCAGCTGCCGAGGGACAAAATACACAATCCTGACAGAGACAGTCCGCAAGTACTCAGTGCTGCAGGAGTACTCTGAAGTCACTGTTACTTTACTGCAGGAGTACTCTGAAGTTACTGTTATTTTACTGCAGGAGTACTCTGAAGTCACTGTTACTTTACTGCAGGAGTACTCTGAAGTCACTGTTACTGTACTCCATTACATTGACTTCAGATCCTTTTTGCCACTCAGGTTTGATTTGTGTCTCTTTTATATTTGTTTTGTTTTATTTTGATTTTTCATGTTTTAGATCTGAATTCATTTTTCCTGCAGAAACTCTGACGAGCGTCAACAACCATCACCTCAGTGTCCAAGATGGCTCCTGACACACACACACAGGTGATCACACACACACACACACACACACACACACACACACACACACAGGTGATCATGTGATCAGTGTGTTTGCAGTTCATGAAGCGTCGTTCGGCTCAGACAGGATGTTTACAAAGGGAGGACCGAGGGTCTGCGTGGACCCGGACTACAGCCGACACTGCAGGTTATCAGTCTGTCTGACCCGCCTCCCACCTCCAGCCTCAGCCAATCAGTGAACAGCAGGAGTATGGACACCAGCTGTTTCCTGTTTCCTGTTTCCATCAGCAGCTCAGTAACACCGAGTGGCCTTTTAACCGCCTTCAGACGCTCAGACGTGAGGTCATCAGGACGTTTGAACAAAGACCAGTTTCAGCTTCCAGCAGAAACACAACCAACCAGCCACTTCAACTACTCTGATTACTCTGACCACTGTAATTACTCTAACTACTCTGACTACTCTGACTACTGTAACTACTCTGACCACTGCAACTACTCTGACTACTCTAACTACTGTAACTAACTTCTATGCTTATGATTGTTTGTCATGACAAGTTTTAATCATCAACACTGACAGCAAAGGTGGAAGAGCTCAGATGTTTTACTCGAATAAAAGTACAGAAGTTTACTGACTCCTTCATCATCTGATGGTCCCTTCAAAATAAAACGTCACAGTTGTTTTTCATATTTAACATTAAAGTTCTGGAATTATTGAACAAATTTATACATTTTTAAAAAACAAGTAGCTTTTACTTGAGATCTCAACTTAAATAAAAGTAATTAGTTACTTTCTGAGAATGAAAACTTCAGGTAACACGTCTGTGTTTGGATGAATCAGTCTCACTGGTGGACCTGTGTGTGTGTGTGTGTGTGTGTGTGTGTGTGTGTGTGTGTGTGTGTGTGTGTGTGTGTGTGTGTGTGTGTGTGTGTCTGGGTGTGACTGACATACCTGAGGAATCAAACCGACTCCCTACATGACCAGACAGCTCCTCTGTGACTCCTCAGTCTGACTGAAAGGAGTCAGAGTGAGTCAGCTGAGAGGTTACCTGCAGCCAGGTGAGCAGCTCACCTGAGGCTCATGAAAGTAGGACACTGATGGTCGGGTCATGTGACACCGTGACGCCGGCTGTTTGTGACGAGTCGACCTGTTCGGACAATATGGCCTCAGTCGCTTTCAGCTGAACACAAACTGACTCGAGTTCCTTCAAACAGCTGCAAACATCTGCGTGTGCTCAGCGCTCTCATGGTCACATGTGGCCTCAGCAGCTCGCCGTCTGATCTTCTGTCATCGATGCTGCCAGTTTCAGGTGTGTTTGTGTGTGTTGTTGCTGTTTGTGACGAACAACAGCTGAGATTCAAACAAAGAGAAAGAAGCAGAGCGACTCGACTCTGCAGGAACGAAAACCATCACTTCATCACATCCAAACGCCAAACAACATCCGTAACCAAAGTGACCTCTGTTTGTCACCATGTGGATGACAGATAACTCCTCCAACCAGCAGGGGGAGCTGTCAGCTGCGTCAGGTCTGGATTTTTACGCTCAAATGAAACAGTTTCATGTGAATGAACCGACCTGTTTTTCATTAAATGAACATGTTTAATGTAAAAACTAATGCTGACGTGTCCACATACTTTTGGCCCCACTGATCAGCTGACACACACATGAACACTGACGGATCTGTGATGAAACGACGAGGCGACAACGAGGCGACATCGAGGTGACGACGAGGCGACAACGAGGCGACCAGCAGACGGAAACATCTCACCAACATAAAGAAACATCTGAGAGCAAAGAAGCTTCAGAGAGAAGAAACAGATCAGTTACACTTTCACAGCAAAGCTCCATTCACACAGATCAGCTTACTCTCACACACACACACACACACACACACACACACACACACACACACACACACACACACAGGGTCTGAACACTCTGAACACACAGGGTTCTCACAGGAACCTGCACTCGGTTCTCTGGGTGTGTTTGTCCAGAACTCAGGTAAACTGTTAGCTTTTATTCATTTATTGGCTCGAGTCCAACGCGTGGACTCCGGCCGCACAGCTAGCTAAGCTAACTAGCTAACAGCAGCTACAGCTAGCCGCCGTTAGCCATTTCTTTAGCAACAAGCATCACAGAGAGACGAGGCAGAGCAGCAGGAGGACGTCACAGGGAAACCACACCAAATGTTCTCCATGTAAAGTGATCTGCTGTCACCAAATCAGGAAACACTGTGATAAAGTTTGTTTCTTCACAGAAATCAGGCCACGCCCCCCGTAACGCCGCGCTCCTACAGCGGCGTGAAAACCAGGGGAATGCTTCATGTTTGAGTTTCTACCCAAAGAGCATTTAAAACTCTAAAACATCTCAAGAATCCGTAGAAAAAGACTTTTTCATGGTTGTGCTGGCAACAGGCATTTCTGTCTGAGATGTTCTTCAGGGATCCACAGACGCTCTGCAGTCTCTGGAGAACCTTATCACAGGGTTCCTTCCATCCACAGTAATTTCACACCTGACTGAACGTTCCTGAGACGAGAGGCTGAAAGAACCGAAGTGAGTCCTGAAGACAGCGGACTTCATGACTCACCAGGCCGAAGTGAACCAAAGGTTCTCTGTAGAACCCTTTTATTTCTATCTGTTCAGTGTGTTCTTATGCAGTCATATTGAGGAGAACTCTAACAGCAGGGTTCTTTATGTTCTGCTGAACTTTACACCTTCACTTGACCTGTTCAGCGTTCTCTGAACCGGAGAACCGGTCGGACCGGGCTGTTGAAGGGTTCTGACACAGATCTTCTCAGGCACCAAACATGTTTATGAAGAACTCACAGCTCCGTGAGGCTCTACGTGGAACCATTAGTCTGTTTCTGCAGAGAACCTCTCCGGGTTCTTCGTAGGCTCCTGTCAGCTGTTTTTCAACACTTTAAGTTCAAACGTAACATGAATGAAAATACCGACACTCACCTGCCCGGCAGAGTCCAGGTGTGTTTCCTCCGGTCGGTTCCTGCTGTCGTTCTCCTCATCAGACACACGACTCCGTCTGTGCTGCTGTTCCTCCTCCCCCTCTCCACACACACACTGACACACACACACACTGACACACACACACACACACACACACACACACACACACACACTCTCTCTCTCTCTCTCTCTCTCGCCCGCCCTCGCTCGTCTCCGTCTCACAGGTATGAAGGAGAAAGGTGGAGGGAGGCGGGGCTTAGTTTGACTGACAGTTTGTGGCTTCTTTATCTAAATTCAAATTCAAACAAACTTTATTGACACGACTCGGTTCAGACAGCGAGGACGCAAACGCAGCAGATCAACAAACAACCGTCAACGTTTGACCCACATGACCGGTCGATCAACGGACAGTCAATGTTAATCAATGGATCTTTGCTTTATTGATTATTGATTGGGCATAAAGACGAGAAAAAAGCAGCAGAAACCTGCTGAAGGTGTGCTGAACCAAAGACAGAAGTGAGCAGGTCTGTCTCTCTGTCTGTGTGTCTGAGCAGGCTGCAGCATGTCTCGCTCTCCCCTCAGGCAGAGAGACGCTGACTCACCAACAGCCTGTCTGCCTCCGTTCAGTCCGGATCAGCACGCTCCAAGTGTCAACTCAACCAGGTTTAATGTGGAAAACGACTCCAGTCCAGTTCAGTCCAGTTCAGTTCAGTTCGGTTCGGTTCGGTCCAGTTCAGTTTAGTTCAGTTTGGTTCAGTCCAGTTCAGTTCAGTCCAACTCAGTTCAGTCCAGTTCGGTTCAGTCCAGTTCAGTCCAGTTCAGTTCAGTTTGGTCCAGTTCAGTTCAGTTCAGTTCAGTCCAGTTTGGTTCAGTCCAGTTCAGTCCAGTCCAGTTCAGTTCAGTTCAGTCCAGTTCAGTCCAGCTCAGTTTGGTTCAGTTCAGTTCAGTCACATGATGCACAAACTTTGCTGTTTCGTGATATTTAGTTTCTATGGCAACAGAGAGCAGGTTTGTCAGTTTCCTTTAACTCTACAAACTCGTTCACGCCCTCACGTCACGAACGGAGGTGACAAACAAACAGCAGCTCAGCAGCTTCTGACTGGCTTCTTCTGCAGCTTTTGACCTCATCACATGGTCTTCATCAGCAGCTCTAAGGCTGATCTGGAATCAGCTGCTGAGGAAACAGCACATCATTAATCTGGAACTAAAGTCTGAAACGTCAGCGTTTAGACAGAGAACGTGTCCTTCACAGGTCCAAGACCTGAAGTTTACTGCCCTCTGCTGGTTCCAGCTTGAAACTGCAGGCTCAGAGTTTTTCATGGAGACTTTCACACAGAACGCTTCAGGCGAACACTTTGTGTAATTTACTTTTTTCCCTATCAGGTTCAAAGATTTCCATATTATCAAAGTTAACCAAATGTTTCATGACTTTGAGTTAAAATTTCAAAATAAAAGTCCTGCTTTCTGCTCACAGGGTCACTGTCACCTCGTTATTTTGGCTCGAACAGCTGACACTTGAACATTTGCGTCAGATTACAGAAAGAGAAAAAACACCGAGACAAATCCCACATTCATGTCTTTATTTATTTATTCACAAACTGTATAAAAACACACAGAACACACAGATAGAAAGAGTTTCACTGGTAAAGTGCTGACAGCTGCTCCTTCAGCTCCGACAGGACCGACAACGACGAGCGACCGCCGGCGTTCAGCAACGACCGGAAAAATCTTCTCCACATCCTCGTGAAGAAGTCGCTGTAACGAGAGAGGAAGAGTTCAGATCAAACGAAAACCAGGACGAATCTGTTACAAACACAGGAAACAAACCAGGTTCAAACGTGAACTAAACCAGGTTTAATGTGAACTAAACCAGGTTTAATGTGAACTAAACCAGGTTTAATGTGAACTAAACCAGGTTTGACAGGTGAATCAGGTCAGATGGTCACTACCAGGGTTCCTCTCCACTGAACTGCTCCGCCGTCCAGCTGCCACCATCTTTGACAGCCACCATCTTGCTGTTGGTCAGCAGGAGGTGGACAGTTTCAGCCACGCCCACCAAATCCACCTGGCAGGTAATGAAGGGGGCGGAGTTAGAATGAAGAAACTCAGTGAGGGGGGCGTGGTCTGTACAGAGTGGACAGGTGTTTTGTTGTCGTACCAGCTGAGGCGGAGCATCCGGCTCCAGCAGACCCAGACTGACGTAGCTCTGAGCTGACGGGACCTGCTGCACCGACGTGACGTCCTGCTGGAGCTCCAAGTCCACCGAGGACGACCAGTCCACCGGGAAAACCCGACCCGGGATCATCATGAGGCCTCTGCAGGGACGAGGACACGTGATCAACAGGAACCACAAGCCAAACCCACAGCGAGTCCGTTTCCACTGACTCTGTTCGCTCAGAATCAGAACTCCGTCTGTGTCATGTGACCTACCTGTGACAGCAGGTGAGAACGCCGGGCTGCAGCGCTGCATGCAACAGTCTGCAGGAGTGAAGCTGCAACACCAACTGCAACAGACAGGCGGCGACAGGAGCAACGAGCAACTCGCTGGAAACACACCCTGACACCTCCTGACACACACACACACACACACACACACACACACACACACACACACAGAGACAGACACAAACAGACACACACACACACAGACACACACAGAGACACACACAGAGACAGAGACAGACACACACACAGAGACACACACAGACACACACACAGAGAGACACACACAGAG
>JAPZDV010000010.1:22039560-22051055 GCA_029814665.1 Acanthurus lineatus | reverse complement strand
TCAGGTGTTAACGAAGCAGCTCTCAGGTGTTAAAGGAAGCAGCTCTCAGGTGTTAACGAAGCAGCTCTCAGGTGTTAAAGGAAGCAGCTCTCAGGTGTTAACGAAGCAGCTCTCAGGTGTTAAAGGAAGCAGCTCTCAGGTGTTAACGAAGCAGCTCTCAGGTGTTACAGGAAGCAGCTCTCAGGTGTTAACGAAGCAGCTCTCGGCTGATGAACAGGTGGGTCGTACCTGTGTCCGGGTTGTATGCGTCGCCGATGTTTGTCGTCACCTTGTTGAACACCAGCGTGGCGTTCGTGTCAAACGGGCCAAGATGGGTCCACTGATTGATGCTGACCAGGGCGGCAGAGAACGCCACCTGCAGGTGACCTGAGGAAACACAGACAATATTCAATCAGTTCAGTCAACTGGGACTTTGTCCTCAGTAACGAGGCGTTTAAGGACACTCTGTGCACATGCCAGCTGCCTGAAGCTCAGTGCAGGTTGACGTCTGTGACGTTCACTCTAGTTTTATTTCACTGAATCGATGGATTTCACTCCTCACATCGTTTTCATCACCTGACCTTCCACTCCCACCATTTTTCTGCTGCAACAGAACCAGCGATTTGGCAGCCGCCATGACCTTTGACGCACAGAACGCTTGATCTCTATGATTTGACTTCCTGTCGCCGTCTCATGAGCTGCCTCGTGCTTCACTGAGCAGCCCAGAGGTTCATCTGCTGGTTTATTTTCACCAGTTTAATCCGCCAGAACAAACCAGCTGCAGCTTTGCTCTCATGCCTCGTGTTTTTTTACCAGAACCTGAACACACCACCAGGCTCCTGCAGGTCATCATCCTGCCGCCTGCTCTGTCTGCATCTGTTCCTGCATCACTTCGTGGTTTTTAGATGAATGCCGTTTTTGGGAATATTCACCTTCAAACAAAGCTGCAGTCGTGTGGTTTGTTTCTACAGAATCACAATCTGTGAATTTAAAACACAAAGAATCAGCGAAAATTCACAAACTAACAGACACAAAGCAAAAAGAGACAAAGTGTTTCCCATCAGAGGAGACCTGGAATGTTTCTGCGAGTCCAGATCTACTGATGATGCCTTCAGTGTCCCCCGGCCGAATGCTGCAGGGTTGGTTCATGACATTCAGTCTCTGTCTCTTATAAAACAGAAGCTCTGAAACTTTCCAGTGCAGTTCAACAGTTCATGCTGTGTTGGTTGGACTTCAGGTGTGAAGGTGTGAAAGGTGTGAAAGGTGTGAAAGGTGACTGACCTCTGTCTGCACACTCTTTCTCCAGTTTGGCGACTCTGGCCGTCAGCTGCTGCAGCAGGACTCGCACGTCTTCTTCTGTAGTTTTCTCCGGGTTCAAAATTGGATCTTGTTCATTTTCAGTCAGAATGATTTGAGGCCTGACGACTCCACAAACTGCCAACAGGAACAGGAAGCAGCAACCCTTCATGTCAGCGCGAGGACAGCTGGTCTGACGGGACACACGGTGGACTGAAAACCTGGAAGCGGTGGGTTGTTTATGTGCTCGTCTGCACTCTGCTCTCAATAAAGTTTCTGTTTGAACAACAAGTCAACTGGACTTTAAACTCAAATGTTGTCTGTTCTTCGCTTTAATCAGCTGGTGATTTTTTTTTATGAAAAACAGAAACCACTGAACTCACAGCAGCTGAGAGGACGAGACATGAGACGAACATCACGCCCTTTGACCTCCGTCAGCTCGAACACGTCTGCCCTCGTTTCATACAAAGATGTAAAATAACGAACACGGCTGCTTGTGAAAGTAGAAAGATCTGATAAATGATCCACTGATCGGTGGCAGATCTCGTCGTTTGTGTCTCAGCAGTGCAGAAACTTCTCAGGTGTGACGGCGTGTTTGAAGGTGGGTGGGTCGTCCCATGAGTACTGAGTACTCGAGTATTACAGTACTGACTGCTGAGTACTCATGTTGATGGGTGTCACAGCACACGAGAGGGTTTGAATCACTGGAACTAGGATAAAGTAATCTGTTACCTATAAAGAAGGTGGGCATAAGTTCATGACCCCCACATTTACACTCAGGTACAAACACATGAAACATTGAGGCCAAAGGGGACGGATGATGACATCATCAGGCTCCTCCCACAGGTGAAACACCTCCACCTGCAGATGAAGGAGCCGTGAGCTGCTTGAGCAGCAGGAAGCTGAACTGGGTTCCTCACAAACCTTCACGTGATGTTAGCTGAGACCAGAATCGCTGACTCAGACTTCGTTCTTCCAGCCGAGACACGAAATCTTTGACCAAAGTGAGTTTTGATTCGTCTGTTTTATTCTCCAAAACACATTTACTGACTCCGACCGTCAGATGAGGAGATTTACTGTCCCAACAGCTTTTTTTTAAAGCACTAATCCATCCTCAGATAATCTGATCGACAGAGAGCTGCTGGTTTTAATCTGAAGATCACTCCGTCACATCCGGAGGCAAACAGCACAAATGAATGACGGGATGTTCGGATCTCCAGGAACGTTGCTCCCACATTTTCAGGTCCATTCTGGAGGCTGATTGATGTTTTTAATCATCTCTGAAAGGTCCGTCAGAGCGCTCTGAACCTGGAGACGCTGACAGGTCGATCAGTTCTCAGCTTAGTGCTTCCGGCTGAGTGCAGCTCGGCTCGTTTTAATCCCGTCAGAGGAGGATTGGGATCATCCATCGTCTCCTGGATTAATCTCTCTGTGCTCCTGATTTTCAGCCCCACAGGTTCACCTGAGCTCTGCTGAGTCCGACCGTCGTGTCGGACCAGCAGCTGCTCTGCAGTTCAGACGTAGCATCATGCTAATGCAGCGTTCACTCACAGCTGTTTTGTATTCATGAGTAAGAGTACAGTAAGAATAATTAAGTAAGTAAAGTAATGAGCCAAAACAAACTAGTTCTCACAGAGAAATCTTTAGTGAATGAATATTTAGATCCACTGACTGTTGACACAAACTGAACCTGCAGAGCTAGCATGCTAACGTCTGACCCTCAGATGGACTTTAATGATGCAAACTAACAAACTACCCAAATTACAAACATAATGCTGTGATTTCAATTATTCATTTCTCTCTTGAACCTGTTTAAATTGGTTTCATGATGCAACAGAAGTAGATGTTAATGTTGATTGACAGCTGACACTAACCTGTGATTGATTGGCAGCCGTGTGGGCGGGACTTCGATGCCTCTGGTCCAAACGCAGCATCAGTTTCATGAAGTTACAAAAACTGGGAGTTTCTTTCACTCACAGACTTAAAGTCAGTGTTACTTCATAAAACTTAGTCATACTTTTTATACGAATAATCTGGTTTTTATTTCTGTTGAATTTGACTCTAAAAATGTTTTAACGAAGTCAAACTTTAATAACAGACCTGTCAATCAGTGTGGGAGGGACTTAAGCAGCGTCCAATCACGTGGTTTGAACTCTGCAGGCGGACTTCAGTTCATGTGTGGATCTGAACACCAACATCCTTTTCTTTAACCTACAGCTCCCTCATCTGGACAAACAGTGAACAGCAGGCTCAATACTACTTTTTAACCCAACACCTAACAGAGTCAAACATGTTTGAGTTATAGTTACCTTTAACAACAATAATAATAATAATAATCACCAACCTCTGCTGATCTATTCGATAACAATACTCTGATGTCCTTTTAAGACCTGAAACAAAAATATAATATACCACAAAAACATTTCTTTAAATATTTACAGACTAGAAGTTTTATCTCTAGAATGTACAGATCCCTTTGTGTACCTTCTCTCTCGTCTGTGGAAACAAAACACAACCTCATGAAGGGTCTGATTTCCCGTTTCTACAAACTAATCATGGATGGATGTAAGTCTGGTGTGAGGACCTAAACAGTTTTATTACAGCAGAGGAACGAAAATATGTCTGAAAGCCCAAACTCAACCCATAAAAACTTTTTTAAACTAATTCAATTTAAGTGGTTAATGAGAAAGGGTGAAAACCCCGTAAGCATCTCGCTCCTGAGTGCTACGAATCAAGGTTTTTTCATTTTGTACTCTGGTTTATGTATTTACTTCCTTTTCTGTCTGCTGCTTTGTACTCCAGATGTTGTTTTATTAGTTTTTATTTATTTTTTGTTCTTTCTGTTGTCCTTGTTGTATTTTCTGTGTTAAATGTTCTGATGTTATCGTGTATGAATGTAAATAATAATATAAAACTCAATAAATATATTTGTTGCAAAAAAAATCACCAACCTCTCTAACTTTACGTCAAACTGCTGACGACTCTTCGTCATGAGATGAAGGCAGATCAGAAACTCTGCTGCTGTTTCAGGTTTCAGAAAACAGCTTTTATTAAAACAACCTGCAGTTCACTGATAAATTCTCCACCTTTCTCTCCCAGCACACAAGGTGTGAGGGGCGGAGTCAGAGTTCTTTGACCTGATTGGTTGGATGTTACGCTCACTCAGTTGTGACTGATGTCTGATACCAAAAGACTGAGCAGCAGAGTCTTTCAAACATCTTCTGAAGCTGGAGGAGTGAAAACACTGAGAGAAGAATGAGTCCAGACGTTTCTTCACAAACAGAAATCCACTTGGTTTATTAAGAGCTTGAGAAAGGTTTGTGTGAATTCAAGAGAACAGAGCGGCAACTTTCAAAACATCAGTGAGAAAAGCTTCAGAGCAACAAATCACCTGAACACACGAAGAAGAAGCTGCTGGACGACCGAACGGCGGCTGACCGGCCTGAAGCGCCGACGCTTCCGTGGTTCGACACCCACAGGAGCTACCTGCTCCTTTTATTTGGGTCTGAACTGGTTCCAGTCGCTGCTGGGTTCTGAACTGGTTTGGGCTGAACTGGAACGGTTTTGGCTGGAAGGAACCTGTTTTCAGTCAGAACCGAACTGGTTGTTTAAAAACTCTGGAAACTCTCAGCTGGTTCTGAACCGGTTTCAGTTAAAGTGACCTGAATCTGCATCAAAGTGCCCTTTTTCTTTAAACTGGTTTCGTTTCTTCTGAGCTGTTTTAAGGCAGCGTTAAAGGCAAATCCACACGTGAACAGTGGAGGCGAGTATCAGGAGCCGACTTCCTCTGTGAGAGTTTCTCTCCAGTTCTTTAAATTTAACAAACTGTGACTGTAAATCCACCAAAAAACAAAACAAAACCACCTGACAACAAGAGACAAGCATTCAAACACTGATTGTCTAAACTGGACGGAGGGAAAACGAGGCGACCTGATGCGACGCCTCCTCTTATGAGTCTCCAACCATCCGTCTGGGTCGGGTCTGAACGGGTCTCAGCTGGTTCAGGACTGATCTGTACTGGTCTACATCTTTTTTCTGAGCTGATCTGTAAATGGATGAGTTGGTTCTGAAATGGTGTCAAGCTGGATTTTGTTTGGTTCTGTGTATTTTGGGTCTGGAACCAGTTTATGCTGCGTCTGAACTGGTTGTATCTGGTTTGGATGTGGTTTTGGTTCAATAAGAATGGACTGAAATTGAGTCTGAACTGGTTTCTGAGGTTTAAAAGGTTCATACTGGTTCTAAAACACCTGGGTTTGTCTCATACTGGTTTCAGACTGGTTTCAGACTGCAGGAGTTGGTTCCTAACTGGCTTTGCTTGGTTCAGAACAGGTTTAGATGAGTTCTGTTGTGGCTTTAAGTCAACTCTAATGAAAACTCACGCTGTCTACAAACTGTCCATGAGAGAAACTGAGATGTTCTTCACAACACGACGTCAGACGTTTCGTTGAACCGAACCTTTAGAAACGTTTTTCATTCAGTGACAAATAAAAAACTTTACTCCTGAACTAAAGTTACGCTGTGTGCAGATTCTCTGACAGTCAGAACGCGATGACAAACAACTCTGAGTTCAAATGCAACAGATGATGTCAAAGTTCAGAAGACTGAAGCTTCATCGAGGGAACAAGGAACTATGGAAGCTTTCAGACCAACGTTAGATCTCACTAATCCAACATCCCAGCAGGGAAACACACACGGCTACAGGAAGCACGTACGTCAAACCTGTAGAATTCGTTTTCATCACGAACGTTCCTGAATCTTTTTGACCGGACCGAGTCAACACGGTTCAGTCCGGCACACGAGCACCACGACGGTTACAACGAGCTTAACACTTCTAGTGTTTTCTTGTCTTTTTCAAAGATGGATGTCAGAATATTCATTTGGAAACAGGGGTCTTCCTGGTGCCGGACCATCCCCCAGCATGCATCACTCTGAAGGCGACTGAACCACCAAGAAAACAGAGATGACGCACTGTCACTGTGTGCACCACTGTTACAGTAAAGGCACCGAACGCAGCATGTCGGAGAGCAAGTGACAGTGAACGTAACACCAACTGAAGTAAAAGAGTATCAATCAGTGTGCCATCGATATCACAGAACAGGACCGGAGAGCACGAGTCAGTCTCTCCCAGCACCTGCGCTCACTAACTACAAGAACAACACAGCGTGTTTTGTCGTCTGAGACTTTAGTATTCTGTGAAATAAGCTGACATCAAAGCCAGAAGACGCCGACCAAAAGCTCGAGGCGGCGCTCTGAAACGCCGACGGACACTTCACTCCGAGAGGAAAACTAAACTGGGCGTCTGTTGGCTTCAGTCACCACACGGCACCGGACGGCCATCACACGCCGCCTGCTGCCGGATCTGCAGCCACAACAGCTGGATTATATTTCTGAGTTTGCGTCGACTCGAGAGCTCCTCCCTGTGGTCAGGACTGGAGCCACAGCCAGCATGTGACTGGTTTAAACAGCCTCAACAACGCACCAGTTTAGATTTCTTTATGAGCTCACTGCCGGTCTGACCGAGAGTTCACACTACGAGCAAAACAATCAAAACCGAAAAACGCTGTGAGGCATGCTGGGAGTTTACCCTTCACGTCTGTTTACAGGTCGCATGGTTCATCTACCAGCCGGACTTTTTTCATTCTAGAGACTCTGGACACGATCTGTTGTTATTTGTACCAGGGGGACCGTTAATTGTTCATTTGCTAACTGGTTCCACTGCGAATTCTCTTTTCTGTTTTATTTCTTCAGGTTTCTGGACGGCTGCAAATATCTTGTGTTTATCACCCTGAACATACGGTCTCAGCTTCTTTGTGAGTATTATGAAAGATAATATTTATCTAGTCAGCTGTGATGGGCTGAATTAGCCTCACTTACAATGTGATAGTCGTCACAGAAGTTGATTCTCACGTTTATCAGGAAAAACAAAACAAAACTTTAAGTGCAAGCTGTGAAAGTGTGACGTTTGTTTCTTGTCTTTTCATCAGTCAATCCGTTGTCACACGGTTCCTCAGAGTCCTGACAGAGTGACCACATGTCGGCCTCGCTGCTCGCAGTGTGAACGCCTCTTTAGGTTATGCATATAGTTTAAAAGTGCAGATTAAAAAGTTGACTTTTTGGTGTTCAAGTGCATACATTTGTTCTCACATTTATGGCTTTTTTAGTAACAAATTAGTATAACTGCAGAGGACGGTCGCAATCGTTCCTATAGTCTCTTGGTGTGCTTGGAGTTATAGTGGCTCCTCATGTCTTTGCGGAGGCGGAACTTCTCTCCACAGACGCCGCAGATGTACAGGTGGACGTCCATGTGTTTCTCCAGCTGTTCTCCACCCGGGAAGATCTGGAAACACACCTGGCAGATGGTCTCCCCGGCCGACAGGTGGGAGATCATGTGTCGGACATGGTCATGCTTGAGGAAGGTTCCCTGGTCACAGACCGGGCAAACGTAGCGTGCCATGCCTTTGTGCATGTCGGTGTGCAGCCTGAGCTGGCGCTCCCTCAGGAACTGCTTCCCGCAGGTCTGGCAGGTGAACTGCTTCTCCTTGGTGTGGACGGTGTAGTGTTCCCGCAGATGGCAGCGCTGATAGAAGCCTTTGCCGCAGATGCTGCAAAAGTGTTTGCGACGGTGATCTGGTTCACTGCCCTCCTCCAGCAGCACCGGGCGGAACAGCTCCTGGTCATGGCAGGACAAGGCATGCTCCAGCGCCAAGCTCTCGTTCTGAAACAGCAAACCACAGTGGGAGCAGGCCAGGTCTGCCGCCTCCAGCAAGCCCTCCTCCATCCCCTGCGGCTCCTCCAGCAGGGAGGCCTCGTCCTCCCCGTGGGAGTCTGACTCGCCGCCCTGGGATTCGCCGCAGCGCTCTGCGTGCTCCTGGAGCTGCCGGCCTTTGATCAGCACCTGGCCGCACCTCCCACAGGCACATATATGACCCATGTGGTTGGACAGGTAGTGGGCTGACTTGTCCTCCTCTGTTAACAGAGCACCACACAGTTCACAAGGGGCACAGTCAGCGTCCTGCTTCTCATCTTTGACCTTACGAAGCTTCGCAGGGACTCCTGAGTCTTCACCGCTGGACATGTGGCCTTCAAAAGGCTCACTGCTGTTATCCATGCCTGAGACCCCAGGCTCAGGTTCGCGGTCTGACTCTGTTCTCTCCCTCTGCAAGTCTTTGCGTGTGGTGTCACTGAATAGTGTGCTACAGTCTCTGTTGGCGTGCTCACCGATCCGCACCACCTCTATCTCAGGGAAGATGCCTTCTTCCGGTTCTGTCTTGATGGAGATGCTCCTGGTTGACCCTGGTTCTCCGTCTGTCCCGGCTGCCACCGACCGAATGGGGATGTCTGAGTCGCCCTTGGCTTCAGGCCAGTCGTCCTCACCTTTGCAGGTGACCCTGTGTTCCTCTACGCTCTCAGAGGCGGAGCTCTCAGCCTTGCTGGAGTCGTTGTCCCCCTCTACGTTACCTCTCGGCTGATGAAAGGCCTTTCGGTTGGTGCAAGTCAGGATGTGTTCAATTAAAAGTTTTTCGCAGCTAAACACGAAGCCGCAGTCGTCGCAGGTGTACGTGCGGCCGAAGCGAGGACGGTCTTTGAGAGTGGAACTCCTGCCGCTGGACCTCTTTCTCAAATCACATGGCTGCTCGACTCCTCCGTCCAGCACCGGCGTCGCGACTATCAGAGGAGTGTTCACCACCTCCTCCACCACCACTGGCCTGCTGACAGTCGCTGGAACAGCCGGACGCCCAGAGGTGCTGTTGACAGCCTTTGGTAAACGCTCGGCTTCTGGCACAACAGGCCTCTGCTGCTCGTACATACGGACTCCGAACATCATTTTGCCGCCAGTGGGGCCTGTGGAGGAGCTGGACGAGGAGGAGGAGGCTGAGGAGGATGGGGTGAGGTTGGAGCTCCTGATGTCCCTGAGATCCTCCAGCGAGTCAGGGATGTAGTACATCTGCAGATATGCCATGGAGGCCTTGAGTTCTTCGAACTCGTAGCTTCCAACGACAATGCGTCCGAGGTACATGAGTTGCAGGATGAGGTCAAAACACTCTGCACTGATCTGCATGTTGCTGAGGTCCAGCCGGCCCGCGCCTTGCTGGTCTCTGATGAACATCATCCTGAAGTAAGAGCTGCAGGCCGCCAGGACGGCCTTGTGCGCCCTGAAGTAGATGTCACCGATGGCAATGAGGCAGTCGCACAGGAAGCCCCACTCCCTCTGGTTGTTGAGCTGCTGGAGGACATGATCGCTGTGGCTCGGCCTCGCCATCTCCCTGCAGAACACAGAGGAAGACAAACAGAGGATTCAAACGGCTGCATTCTTTCTGCTGTCAAGTTTCTCTGTGGTCGATTTTTTATTGCATTGCGGACATTTCATACGGTTTGACTGGATGTGCTCGACGAGGCAGAACCAGCTCAGAGTGCTGCTATGACTCATCAAGATCGGACACGAAGAATCAAGAGATCTGAAATCAGTCTTTTACTCCCTTCATCATGAAGATGTTCTTTTCAGAGAGGAACATTAGTTTAGGATGTAACACAGTCTCGTACATTTTCTTTTTCAAGAATTAAATGTTAATAAATCATTTTTTCCCAGATTTGGAGCTTATTAGACCGGTAGGACCATCTTGCTTTTCCTCACTGATCTCCATCAGTTTCAGTTTGTTTTTTTCCTCATTTCTGAAGTTTCTTGTTTTTGTTAACTTTTTATTTGCAATTTTACACTGAAGTTGCAACATAAATGAGATTACATTTGAGAAAAAAATAAAGAAAATAAATCACAACACACACAAGACAAACTGCAGGTCGAAATTTAGATCTCATTACAGAATATAACGTCACTGAAAACAAACTGAATTTAACGAGCTGTTTGATGAAGGAAGAGGATGAATAAGTGTGTGTTTGGTTTGAGACATCGATGAAGACCCCCAGTGTGAGCTGATAACCACACACACACACACACACACACACACACACACACACACACACACACACACACTCTGACATTCTGTGTCTCCACCTTCAGTCGCATCACTGATGCTTTTGTTCTCTGGAGGTCTGAGGTCTGACTGAAACGCAGGAGGCAGCTGTCGGTCCGTTAAACCAGTCAGAACGAACCTGAAACCAGCAACTTCTCTCAGAGTTTCCAGTTCATCTCACAACCAACCAGTTTCAAACCATCACCTTATTCAGTCAGGCATCCCCATGATAAACTGAAGTACCGTTTCAGCTAGCAAAGACTCCAGATAACAGATCTGATATTAGCATGCTAACGTTAGCTTCGGCTGAAGTTCGTGGCTGTAAATATCGTCTGTGAGCTGCAACCTGTTTTTAATTCAGTGACGATCAAATTTCACTTAGTGAACACTGCTGTTAGCAGGAGGCTAAATTAGCACGAGGCTAAGTTAGCACGAGGCTAAGCTGACTGCTGACCTGCATGTGTCTGTAAATCAGTTTCTGCTGTCTGCTGGTTTAGTTAATGAGAGTCATGTGACAGACCTGCAGGAGGCCAGGAGGTCCCTGATCTCAGGTGCACCAAAGACATCTGCTATCTGCTTCAAGCAAAAGTTTCTGGATGGACAGAAAAGTGTCGGTCAGTCTTGAATCCAGCTCATCGGCCTCTGCTGTGGACTCACTGATTCCTCATCATGTAGTTCAGGTTTCAGAAACTCTTTCATTCAGGTGTGAACTTATGCCAACAAGCTGCTGGACTCGTGATGTGAGAACATTTTTACCATCTTCTGCTTCATTTACACCACAAAGTGCAACCAGATGCAGACTTCAGGCTGATGCGACGGCGTTCAGAACTGATCCACGTCTCAGGTCTGACGTGACCTTTCAGAGACTCTGGAGCTTCTTCAGACCTGAGACCAACATGTTCACCTGAAGTCAGGTGATCACGAAGCAGCACAGCAGCTGGTTCTGTTATCCAGACCCAGTGTTGCTGCTGACGGGTCTCAGTCTGGTTAACTGGTTAACTGGTTAACAGGTTAACAGGTTAACAGACTGTTGTAGTTAGTCAGAGGAAGGTTAAGTCGGAGGCCACAGACATGACGGTTAAAACTAAGAACATAAAAGAAAAAACTGACAAAGTTGCATTCAGAGGAAACTCGTCTGCTTTGATTCAGCTTTTTAATGTCTGCTGAAGTTTGAGCTGGGGGGGGGGCGGGGGGGGGGGGGGGGGGGGGGGGGGGGGGGGGGGGGGGGGGGGGGGGGGGGGGGGGGGGGGG
>JAPZDV010000010.1:22009951-22021528 GCA_029814665.1 Acanthurus lineatus | reverse complement strand
CCCCCCCCCCCCCCCCCCCCCCCCCCCCCCCCCCCCCCCCCCCCCCCCCCCCCTTTTCTAACTCATTTGTTTATTTTATATTTAAGCTTAAAATTCGGCAATTTTTGGATAAATTAGGGCGCAGCCTTGTTGATTGACAGCCTGTTGACGGCTAGCCGGGGGCTGTTAGCTGAGTGGGTGTGGTGTCCGTCTTTTGACTCCGCCTTAGCCCCGCCTCTTTTCCCATATGTGGTTTTTCGCCGTTTAGGCGGGCTCTTGGTGGAGTCAGGCGCTGGCAAATGGCGGCGCCCAGGACGAGATTTCTGAGGCTTCCTATTAGCTCAGGCAGAAACCAATGGGTGACGTCACAGAGGGTTTGTCCAGAGTTTTATTCAGTCGATGGTTCTGGCTCGGTTCTGTCATGTTCTGCCTCTGTTGTCATGCTCTCTTGCTGCCCCTCCATTGTATTATTTGTCTACTTAAAGACAGAAAAGATATTTCCAGCATCTCTCATTATTTTCTGCAAATTAAAATAAGACAGTAATGACTAGCTAGTAAATTAGCCTCTCACCAGCCCAAAGTGTCAGTTAGCTGAAATTCATCCTAAATTTATCAAGAGGTTTGCTTTCTCTATCACAGAGTATGCTAACCTGCATGCTAACTTGCATGCTAACTCATATGCTAACCTGTAGGCATTAACAATCCCCCTCCTCTCTCCCTCCAATATTAAATTAACTAATGTAGTTTGGCTAACAGTTTATCAAACACACGCATTTTTTATAAAAGTAACGATATAATTTCAGAAAGTACCGGCTGACCGACCCGTTCGTTCACTGAGGCGGCAGCTGCTCCTGAATCCTCCGGTAACCGGCGTCTCGCTCGGTTTGCTTTCAAAAGTGCCGCGCAACGGTCGGTTTGGCCGTGAGGCGTTCAATGAACCTCCGTGAATCGGAGTTTTAGAAAAATAAGCTGGGTTTTATAACTTATCTGACAGGCATGCCTACATATTTAATTGATTTAGAAGCATATTAAATCATGGGCGTCGTAACCATTGAATACAGATGGGACAAGCCCCTCCCACTTTAAAAACCATTACAAAAATGTGCCCACATTTTTTCTTAAGCTACAGCCAGTTAATGTGTCAACCACGTGTCAACCACCAGTTCATCAGAAAACCGGATTTTTATTTGATTTTTCTTTTTACTTCAGACTCCAATGAAATGAATACGAGCTAAATGAAGGGTGCTTCAAACGGGGGTTGGGGGGGGAGGCAGAAAATGCATGGAGGTGTGGCTGGTTTGTGGCTCATGAAGTTTTTGGAGCTGCTCTTTGTTTTCTTGTTCCTGTCTCGTCTCTGGCCCTTTCAGAGCAAACAACCTGAGGGGATTTGCTGTGTGTCCCCCTGCAGGTGGTGGAGGGCGAAGCTCCTCTTCCGTTGGGTTCAACGTGTCGCAGGAAGCGTCTTCGTTCTGCAGGAGAGGATGAGGAGGAGGCGAGGAGCTGCGCGTCGCGGCCGAACCCCGAAGGCTCGCTGTCGGCAGGCGAACTCAGCCGCTACGGCAAGCCGGAGGAGGAGGAGCTGCAGAGGCTGTGTCAGCGCTGCCACATCATGGCGTCGCAGCTGAAGCGACAGGCCGCCGCTCTGGCTGACAGCTCGGCTCTGAAGGTGAGATGATGAGCTGCTTCAAACATCCATCCAACCACACGAGAACGTTTGTCTCACTGACCGACAAGTTTGTTTTTCCTCCGTGACCTTTGAGGTCAAGTGACAGAACGTTTAAGTTTTACTTTACTGTCCTGGAAAACAGTTTAAAGGAATCTAAATGTTGTGTCTTTATTATTTTCATCTAAAGTTTAATGTTCACCTGCAGACTGTTCTTCAGGGTCTGATCATGAACGCAGGTTTAATGAAGCCTGAGTTTCAGCCTGAACTCTGAGCCGATTGAGCCTGAGATGAGAAACTCAGCTGTTCAATCAGCTGTGAGTTTGTTCGCTGAGTGAAGCTCGAGATGGAGAATAAAAAACACCATCAGTGAAGCTCCAGTTCTACGACTCCACATGGCCTGTTTCTCTTGTTTGCATGTTTTTTGGAATAAATCATATTTTCTTTTCTTTTTTTTCTTTTTCTTTTTCTATTTTTGTTTTTGTTCTTCAAATGTTTTTTTTCAGTTTTTTCCTCAGTTCTTTTCAGTTTTTCTCTCAGTTTTTTTCTCAGTTTATCTCAGTTTTTTTCTCTGTTTTTCTCAGTTTTTTCAGTTTTTCTCTCCTCGGGTGTTTTCTCTCCTTCAGCTCTGGTGGATCTTCCCGTCCTCTCGCTGTGTTTTCTCCGGGTTAGTTGACTGTGGAGGCTTCAGACGTGCTCAGTGAAGTTAGTTTGATGGTGAACTCGTCTGTCAGGTTTTTATATAACGAAGCGAGGATGTGAGAGAGCAGCTCTGATGGGGCGAGAGAGCTTCACTGTCTGTGTGCTTAACTCTCTCTCTCTCTTTGGTTTGTCCAGTGATCTGACTTCACCCTCTCTCGTCTTATCTCACTCTTTCTCTTGCTTTCTTGCCCACTCAGGCTCTTTCTTAGCTTTCTTTTGCTCTGCTGCAAGCACACACACACACACACACACACACACACACACACACACACACAGCATAAAGTGTGTGTGAAGTGCAGAGTGTGTTTTCCTCACTGTAAGTCTTCCAGAGACACTCAGAGTTTGAGCACAGCAGCACCTGGTGGACGTTAGTGGGACTGCACTGACACACTTCACACCTGACTGCTGATTGGTTGAGGCTGGACCAGGTAGGAGCTCATAGCAGCTCAGCAATCGGATTAGACTGAAGGGTCAGAGGTCACCTGAGCAGGAAGTGAAGCTCCCGCTGCAGTAAAAGCATGAGGAGCTGCTCAGTCAGCAGCAGTTTCATGAGCTCGTCTCTTTGACGGATGATTGGACCTCGTCAGCCCAACAGGAAGTGCTGAGTGTCGGACCTGAGGTCGGTCGAGCCAGTTATTATTATCACAGCAGGTATCTGATGTGGAAAAAACACCAGCAGGTTTTACAGCAGAGTGTCATGGAAAAAAAATCACTAATTCAAATTCTGTTTTCAACCAACCTTTTATTCAGAGAGATAAAACTGCGCACAAGCGGAACATGAAGTGATTAAAATGAGTCCAGCTGCAGCATCACAACGATGAACACATGAATCACTCAACACCTGTAATCCAGTAATGTCATGCATGTGTGTGTGAATAGCGAGTACTTACTCAGATTACTCTGGTAATGAAGTTTTAGGATTTTTAAGTACTGTTACACTGTGGTACTTTTACTCAAAGGTCTGAGTTCTTCTGCCTCAACAGACTGTTTTTCTCATCGACGACTGAAGCTGCTGATGTTGTGGTTTTTGCACAGGCAGTGTTACAGTACTGACAGAGTACTTCAGACAGTGGAAGCAGGTTTAAAACATGAAGAGTATCACAGTACTCGTTTTTTTCGGTGTGTAATCGCTGACCCAGTTCATGTGGGTTAGAGGACACGATGAGCTCCTCGTCCTCGTCCTCTGTCACCTCACATCAGCTGAGAGGAGGACGAGTCGGAGCACAGAGTCGCTCCTCGCTTCGCTAACGAGCATCAGAGGAGTCCAGAGCCCGGGGGCTCCAACCAGAGGACGAGAGGACGTCAGCTGATCAGCAGGCAGCAGGACATGAGGACATCAGAGGACAGAACGAGTCTGATCAGCAGGTTTCAGAGAGATGGACGAACCTGCGACCTCTGCTGTGGTTCAGAGTCTCACATTGTGATGTTTTACGTTTGATCACATGTTGAAAAATGAAACTAAGAGTCGGTGAGCTGTCAGACTTCACCGTCAGAGACGTCACAACGCAGAGTGAGGACATTTTATCTGCTGCTGTTCGAGCATCGATGAAGGTTTCAGGATCATCTGAAGTCCAACAGGAGCGAAGGACACCAACACATTTACTGCCAGAGGAGCGAAAACAGAGAACCTGCCTCAGTGGAGATTCACCAGAGCCGACTCCTCCTCCACCTCCTCCTCCTCCTGCTCCTCCTGCTCCTCCTGCTCCTCCTGCTCCTCCTCCTCCTCTTGCTCCTCCTCCTGCCCCTCCTCCTCCTGCTCCTCCTGTTCTCTTTTTCTTCTCCTTGTCTCTCATTTCTTTTTTATACATTTTTATTCTTTGTAGTTTTGCTCTTCAGATCTCTGTTGTTACATTCAGAGTTTAAGATGTTAAACTTTTGAACCTGTCGCCGTGCCTCACCATGTAACCATGGAAACCACAGCGATGGAGATGATACAGGAGCTGATGGTGCTGATGTGACTTCACTGACTGACAGCTGGATGAAGAGAAACAGCAGCTTTATAACCTGAACCATCATGACAACAGGACGGCGTTGGAGGCGGGGCTACCTGGATGAGTACAGCTGCACCTGCTCTCTGAGTGCTGAGTCACATGTTAATTCCAGGTTAACTTCAGAGAAGATCACGTGATTTAATGATCAGCTCTCATAGACCTCAGTCATCACTTTACTCATGAAGGAGCCTGATTTTCTCTCCACCTTCATGATGTTTTAATGTCACTTTAAAAACAGAAGAGCGACGTCACTGAGAACTTTAAAGTGTAAAGATCGTTTATTAACATTATCAGATGTTAAAATTCAGCACAAACGTTCATCACACAGGAGAAAGTTATGAGATGTGGAACATTAATGTATGAAAACATGAATGAAATAAGAAACACTGAGCTGAAGACAGAATATGAAACATCAGCGAGTCTGAAACATTCACTTGTTCCTTCATCCTGTTGAGCAGGAAGCTTCACTGACGTCACTAAAACCAGGTGTGAAGCTCCTGATCAGCTCGTTCTGACTGTGACGTCACAAACGTGACCCGCTGCCGACTCACTGACTTCATTTTCCTTCTTCACTGATTTGTGAGATGATTCGGAGTTTCTGTGGTAAACACAGATGAAGAACGTGTTCTGCTGTCTGCAGGTTCTCGTGTCTGATTCAATGAAACTCGTTTCCCAGCAGCACTTGCGTTGAATGAGATAACAGGAGCAGAGGGAGGCGACGCAGGTCCAGCTTTCTCTAACAGAGTCATCAGCATTAAACTGTGAGGAGAGTCAGAGAGCTGATGAGCGAAATGAATCGATGAAAAATCAGTTTGGTCTGTGGAGATTTGTGAGTTCAGCAGCAGAGGAACCAGCAGCCTGAACTGGACCAGAACAGAGTTCAAAGTGACTTCCTGTCCTGTAAAACCAGTCAAACCAGTTAAAAACACTAAAATCAAAATGTTTTACAATGCAGCAGTCAGAAAACATTAATTCATGTACCTGAGACTTTTTACTTCACTGTCTTTAAAAACATGTTTTCTGAGGCTCCTGGTCCTGGTCCTGATCCTGGTCCTGGTCCTGATTCTGGTTCTGGTTCTGGTTCTGGTACAGAGATGAAAGGAAACCAGCTGAAATCTAAGTGATAGACAGAAAGTTTGTTCTGCTGTCGGAGCAGGAACGTCTGAGCGTCTCTGATGGTTAGTTAAGGATCTGATGAGCTGCAGGAAACTTCGGCATCTATTCACTTTGCTGACACACTGACACACACACACACACACACACACACGCACACAAACACAGAGTGCACACACACACACACACACACACACACACACATATACAGGGAATTTTCAAAAAAAAAAGTGACAAACTGAAGGAAAGTCTTAGACTTCTGGTTCCGTTTGCGTTACTGAATTCACTTGTTTGAGCTGAAGGAAAAATGGAAGCTGCTCATTGGTTCCCTCGTCACATTACAGGAGCCAATCAGGAGTCTTTAACTTTGCTCTGCTGTGTTTATGTTGAGGATTCAGTCTCTGATTTTCGTCCTGCTGACACAAAGAGGATGGAGATGGAGTGAGTTTGTTGGATGAGTGTGACGGAGGACAGAAGCTGAGCAGCTGCAGCGCCTCCTGCTGCCACAGCGTCTGAATAAAAGCAGATTTACAGCCTGAAGAGAGCAGCAGAGGGTCGGACGGCTGATCTGAGGTCAGACGCTCGGGAGCTGCAGCAGCTTCAGGATCGTAAAGTGAACCAGGATTCACAGGTTAGTTTCACTTTGAGTCACTGCAGGACGTTTGTGTTTCACTCAGGTTCACGTCGTTCAGCTTCATCGTTGTGGTGCATTCACTGACTCTGAGGTTGTTTCAGTTTGTTTACATCATGTCGTCTGACAAACGGCTACAGGTCATCAGAACAAACAGGAGCCTCTTTGACTCTTTGACTCTGCCGTTGGTTCATCAGCCTGAACTCAACACACAACTGAACGGTGCGTTCAAAGCCTTTAATCTGAATCGGTCTCTGCTGATACTGATCGATACTGTGAAGACGACACGGAGGCACGATGTGATCAATCTTTTCTGTCTGACAAACTGAGCAGCTGCTCATGTGAAGATTATAAAAGACTGAAGGATGAACATGAATTCAAGCTGCTGTTTGCTGATCTGAGATGTTTCAGGGCTTAAAAAAAAGAAAAACTGCTTTTTTAAATTCATGTTTTATCTTCAAAACTCTTGTTGCTCATCGTGTTTCTACAAACTCTGAGATCTTCTGAGTTTCTGAACTGTGATGGAAAGTTTCAGTCAGAAGTCGGGTTGGTTTTTGTAGGTCAGAGCTGGAACACACTGGATCCAAACTAGTTTTTAAACTAGTTTTAAACTGGTTTTGCTTTGTAGAACATTAATGATGTGCTCCAGTTTTTCTGGGTGAGTGAGCAAATGAAAGATGTGTTAAAACAGACGTTAAAGGCTGAAAATGATGCTTGTAGTGAAGAAAAGTGATTCCTTTTCCTCTTTTTTCTGTGAACGTCTGATGCAGATTTGTGTTTTCAGGAGTTTTTCTGAGATCAGATGAATTTCTGCAGAGAACTTTAAGCTGCCAGCTGCTCTGCAGAGAGACAGAGGTCAAAGGTCAAACAAAGAGGCTGTAAAGTGGGCGGAGACACCGAGTGATTTGTGACGGAGCAGCTTGTTGACGCTGAAACTGACCTCAGTGCAGTTGAACTCTTTGTTCTCACAGACTGTCTGTGATGCTGTTTAACAAAATATCAGATATTTTCAGCTTAAATTTATTGTCTGAAGTTTCACAACTTTCAGCTAAACGTCAAGAACATCTGAAAAACAAAGAGTTTGTTGAATGAATGTTTGTTTCCTTCATCAGAAGGAACGAGTGACATTTCTGTTTGTTTGGTTTTGACTTTAAAAAGTTTGTGTGAAAACTGAAAAGCAGGTGGATTTAAACTCACCTGAACAGCTGGATGGGAAACCTCATTGTGCTTGAACCAATCACAGAGGTGCTTCCAACAAGCCTCTTCTGAAACATTCTGACATCACAGCCACCTCACGCAGTGATTGGTCAGCTGTTTGGAGGTGAGAAAGAAGGCGGGTTCTGAACCTGTGAACAGCTGATTGGACCTGAACGTCTTCACACGGAGACAAACACACTGACGGACCTGCTGGACGAGGCTCAGATCAGGGGGGTCACATGGTTGCCAGGAAAAATGAGGCACTGGGGGCGGAGCCTTGTTGGAGGTGATGACAACAGACTTTAACTCCGCCCTGCTCTAGTTATGAAGCCATCTGATTGGCTGTGTTTGTGTGAAGTTATCTGACTGACACTTGTGTTGCAGCTGAGTGATGGAGGTTCAGACAGGAGGTCAGACCGACAGACGGGACCGAAAATCTGCTGCTTCAGCAGTTTACGAGGTGTGTGTGTGTGTGTGTGTGTGTGTGTGTGTGTGTGTGTGTGTCAGCAGCTGAGATGAACCTTGAATGGGGCAGCTGGTGGATCACAAAGACTTTTTTTGATTTGCAGAATTAAACTGAACCCTTTTTGTTGTGACATCAGCAGATGATGTCACAACATGATGTCACTGTTACAAACATCACACTTACACGCTGCCCTCTGGTGGATCAGTGAGGTATGACAGGCTTCGGCATCAGACTGCTCAGTTTTTTGTCTCCTGTATCAATAAAGTTTGATTCATCATCTCTGCAGCTCTTTGTTTTTAAACATTTAATGTGATAAAAACTGATATTTCTGTGAAAGTGTTTGAGGTGAAACCCTGCAGGAGTTTTCAGTAACTTTCAGCTCTTTGTCCGTCCGTCTGCTTCTCTGGTTCACTTCTTTGTTCTGTGCTGCTGAAGGAAACTACTCGTTTATTTGTACATTGTTACAGGTATTAATAAAGTTTTTCATGTGTTTTATGATGTTCGAATACAGAGAGAACCATCAAACTGACCAATCACATCACCTCTTCTCCCCCCCCCAGGATCCGGCCTACGCCTCCTTCCTCTTCGATAAGCTGCAGCGCCTCCAGTGGCCTCGTCGTGGTCGTCATGCTCCTGTCGACGCCCGCTGTGACGTCTGCGGCGCCTCCTTCCAGCAGCTAAGACGCCTCGCTCTGCGCCGCGCTCTGGGCATCAGCAGGGAGATGACGCCTCGGCCCACCGCCCCCCACGTGCCGCCCCCCACCACCAGCACCCAGGAGGCAGCAGACATCAGCTGGGGGGGTGACGAGCTGCCGCCGAAGCAGCAGAGATGGTCTTATGAGGAGCAGCAGGGAGGCGGAGCTCCGTGGGGGTGGGGCGGAGTTCAGAGCACCTACCTCGGCGGCGGCGGAGTCAAGGGGCTGGCCACGGTCACGCCCCTCCCCCTGCACCCACAGCACCACCTGGAGGGCGTGTGGAGAGTCTCCTGCAGACCTGACGACCAGCAGCAGACTACGGTGAGCGGGGAGGGACACACCAGCTAACAGCAAACCTCAGGAACCAGTCAGGCTGAAATTAACCAGTTAACTGAGCTAGTTTGTCCTAAAGATTGTAAAAAAATCAACAAACCAACAGTTTAATCAAACTGTTTCCTTCACTAAAACCAACATGGTGAACCAAACGCTGCGTTCGTGTCTTCAGCTCTCTGTGAGATTCTGTCTCAGTCTGACTTCCTGTTAGCATGCTAATCCAAGCAGACCTCAGAGATGAACTGAAGAAACAGAGAAAGAGAGAAGAAGAGCTGACAGGACGAGGACACGAGCAACAAAACATTATTTATAACCTGATTTTAAATTATGTTTGTGCAGCTGTTTTTATGTTTTTGAGATTTTAATGTTAACTGATGCTGAAATGCTCTGAAACTGATGCAGGTAAAAATGATTTCTAATTAAAATCTTCATAAAACAAACAACTGTAACGATGCTGCATGATGACAAAACATCAGAGTTTCACTGTAGGTGAATTAAAATGTGGCTCAGCAGAACTTCAGGTCTCTCTGCTCGTTAGCGTCGCTACGTTAGCTATTAGCTTAATGAGCTACAGCCAGCGAGTTAATGACCAGAGCTGATCAGCTGATCACCTCCTCCTCCTCCTCCTCCTCCTCCTCCTCCATGTCCAGGTTTTAACAGTCGCCTCGACTCAGAGAAGAAAAGAAAAAAAAAACATGCGAGCAGGAACTGTGACGATGGAGACGAGTCATTATGAGCTGAACGCTGTGGAGTTTTGTGCTGACGTGACGGGAAAAGTCTGAAGATCTCTGCTTTAAGTAGCATCAGCTGAATGTAAAGCGTCTCCTCTGCGACTCCTGCTGTCTGAGATGTTCTCACTGATCAATGTGATCAATCACTGATCTCTGTGATCGATCAGCGACCTCATTGATCTGGTCTGTGTGTTTGTCCCTCAGAGTTCAGCTGCAGATGGAGTTTATGTGACCATGAAAAGTTCGACTCAGGACGTCAAACCAGAATCTCACAGCATCGCAACCCAGACGAGCCAGCCGCCGTCAGCTGCAGCCGCCTTCTTCATCAGGTCAGTGAACGCAGCATCAGGTCGGTGAATAACATCAGGTCAGTGAATGCAGCATTAGGTCAGAGAAACACAACATCAGGTCAGTGAACGCCACATCAGGTAAGTGAGCGCAACTTTAGGTCAGTGAACGCCACATGAGGTCAGCAAATGCAACATGAGCTCCGTGAATGCAACATCAGGTCAGATCACGAGGAGTGAGCATGACCTCAGGTCAGTGAAGGCATCACCCTTCTATCATTGTGGTTATCAGAAGAAACTTTATATTTAAAAAGCATTTTGCAAAAAAACGTAACGAAGGATTTTTAGAGGAAAAACAAAAACAAAACTGCCATCGTTCATTAACGATCAAATAAAATATTATGAATAATACAAAATAACATAAAAACAGTTTTATACGTCCTTCAAACAAAAGAAAAGAGTGAAAATGAAAAAAGCGAATGAAAACACTTTTCTAAAAATTTTTAAACGGTAACATTGAAGATTGTGAGGTTCATAAACCATCAGGCTGCATTTTGACACAGATGTGTTTGAAACGAAGCTGCAGACGAGCAGAATGTTCTCATGTTCTCATGTTCTCATGTTCTCATCCTCTCAGCAACAGCAACGTTAAACATGACGTCAGTTAAAAAGTTGAAGCTTTACAGCTGCTTCGACGGACTTTAAGTGGAAACTTTTGCTTTAAAAGGTTAAAGTTTTTTCTGTGAGGGAACTCGAGGGGCTCGTTTAAAGCAGATCTGGTGTCTATTTTCACGACGTTTCCTGCAGAGAAACCGACTGAATCGCATGAATTCATCCTGAGGGATCAAAGTTCGGTATAATTTCATCCCTCAGTTTTGATGCACATTCAGCTGTGAGAAAACGCTTCAGGAGTCAGACGCAGACTCTCCTCTCTGCTCAGAATCTAATTGGCAGATTTACTATTTTTATCCAGTTTGACTGGTTGAAGCTGTCAGAGAGCCGAGCAGCCGGAGCTTCAGGGGGGAGCGAAGGTTCCTGCTCAGTCCCTCAGCTGGTTTGTTGGTGCTGAATGAGTGAAAGTGTTCACAGATTAAACCAAGGCGACGTGTTTTCAGAGGCTGATAAACAAATAATCCACGTCGTCGGTTCAGCTGAGACGGAAGCTCGCAGGTCAAAGAAAGAGGTCACATGAACATTTAAAGCCTCGTCACAGTGAGAGCAGAAAGCAGCAGCTGTTTCCGTCACCGTGTAAAGTTCAGAGTGACGTTCTTCTCAGCGTCTCCGTCCGATCATGTGACCTTTAAGTTCCTGAATATCAACACGAATCCCATCTGAAATCTGCCTTTGACAGTCAGAACCGTGGAAGTTCTTCCGTTTGAGGAGCTGCAGCACGGTAAGCAGGTGAGAGAGGGAGCTGTCAATCAAACGGCGTCTGAGCAGGTGAGATAAGTGACGGAGCACCTGTGGGCGTCGGCAGGTGCTGCAGCAGCTTTCAACATCTGCACAGACCTGAACCTTCATCTCTGCTCCGTCTGTTCAAACAGCCGAGCTCTGCTGAGCCCCTTCAGACGAGTCTCAGGGTTGGATTACCCAGAATTCACTTCAAAGACTTCCCAGCATGCATCTGTGTGGGGGTGGTGAGGATAGGGAGGGGGGGCAGCAGAGAGTCACTCTGCTTTTAACTGAAGATCTTTGAAGGCTCGATTAGCCTGGAGCACACACACACACACACACACACACACACACACACACACACACACACACACACACACACACACACACACACACA